>JAOPUB010033015.1:0-10983 GCA_027564055.1 Neptis clinioides
TATTACCATCACTGAGTAAAATTTTTGAAAAGATTATTTTAAACCAACTTTTAGATCATTTCAATACGAACAAATTATTTCACAATCAACAGTATGGTTTTACTAAAGGTAGGTCTACAACAGATGCTGGAGTTGCACTCCTCAAGCATATGCTATCCATTCCTTACTCTCCACGAAATTCATCCAATTATTTTAATGAATCATCATTATTTTAATGGATTTTCAAAGCGGTATGATTAAATTTTTTGTTTCCATTTTAATCTTAATCCTTTTACGTTTATTATTACTACATTAAATTTTTAAGAACTTTTATACCTTTTGGATTAATATCATGAATTAATTAAATAATTCATGATATTAATCCAAAAGGTATAAAAGTTCTTAAAAATAATTTTCTTTAATTTATAACTGGTTATGTATCTCATCAGATGTTATCCCGTTTCATTTGATTGTTTAATCCAGTGCGATAGGTCCATTAAACAATAAACCTATTTGAAATCTAAAAAATTGAAATAGAAAGCTGATCAATTCTTGACGCATGTAACATATACCTACATATTATTTAATTTTTTTTAACATGATCACGACAAGTTTGATATTAATAATAATGGCCAACCACTACAACAATAAATTACACTACAGTAAAAGATTATTGACAGTGCTGTTAACTAACAAGTAAGAGTCCCTTTTTTAATTAAAAAAAATACAGTAATACATTCTTTATAATCTAAATAAATTTAAAATTGAAAGGATTCATGTATACCGCAGAAATCCTATATTAGATACCGTTCAGGTGTGTCCAGGCTGCCGCAACATTCCCATCAAATATGAAAGCCAAAAGCCACTCCGGGCCAGGTTTAATAACGCTAGGAAAATGTTTATTACTTTCATCTTTTACATTTTTAAATCATGACCTCTACTGTGACACAACACAACATCATATCATGTTAATTTTTGAGTGTTTTTGAACTAATTTACATTTGAATTTAAAAATTTAAACAAATATTTGATTACAATAAACTCAAACTCAAAACATTTTATTTCAAATAAACTTTTTGCAGAGTAGTCAGTCAGTCAGTTCGTCTGAAGCTAGGGCCAATTTAAAATTAATATATTAATTACAATAAAAGAAAATTTAAGTATCTATGTAAAGTTTGCATCTTAATATGTCCGGTTTGACATATTGATTTTATTAAGAACTAGATGGCGATGATTTAATTAATTACCTGATATTCTTAAAGGAAAAAGATATTAACTACACTAAAAAACATATAAATGAATAGCCAATGAAGAACAATTAATCGACAAGCGCATTTCTTTTGACAAATCAGAAAGTTTCCCGCGTAAATAATCGAATTGTAAAATTTTAAATTAATAGTAATTTTAGAGGGATTCTAATTCAAAAATAATTAAAAATTTAGATACAGTACGGCTAGATACATTTATTCTTTTAGATAACTATCAGTCGAAAAGTAACAATGAAATGTAAAGAATTTGCATTTGCGTCGAAACTGAGTTTGATTTATAAAATAAAAAAATAATTTGTATAATTGTATCCATATGCGGTGAGATATTGTCGACACGGAAAGTGGGTTTAAACTTGAATCACGGGTGCACTTGGAAGTTCTTAATAGAATTTACATAGCGGGTTAGTTTGTAGCTATTTCCATATTCAATGGATAATGTAATTTCCTAGTTCCACTCACGCTTTGAACTCAAAGGACGGATATCCGGCAATGCGACAAGCCCGGATGTATCTTGTTAGCAAATATTGGGTTTAGTGTCCTATTAAAATCAGTAGTATTTTATTTAATATAACAAGATTTTACTACAAGAAATTAAGAACGGATTAAGTAATATTTATTTGTAAAAGGCTCTTTTATTGACCTCCATTTAACAATGCAAGAGCTTTTAGCAACAGAGAAAGGATAAAAAATTCGGAGTGGGTGAAGGCCCTTCAGTGGCTTTAAAAAGCTTCAAACGATTTAATATTTACACTTAAGATTTTGTGGGAGAGAGACAGTATTATTTCTGTATCTCTTTCTAAGATATTCAATTCTGACGCCACGGTATTATTTACTGGTTATTGAAAAATTCTAATATACTATATTCGATCTTATAAAAATATATTTATTTATGTTTATGGAGGCATTTTTATTAACTATCAAATCAAATGTTTGATAAAACTAAAACTTATAAGACCTTAATTTATTTTTAAAAAAGTTAGTTTATTAGTTTATTACTAAATTAGTTTATTACTTCCCTTAGTTTATTACTAAATGACCTGTAAGGTATCTGTTTTAGAGGTTTTGACCTAAAATTTAGAGTAAAATATTTTTGACAGTTGGTAACACTATATTATAGTATATTCTATAAAATTCGAAGATGGGCTCAGAAATTCTAGATGAGATTTTAAATAAATGTTGTTGTTTGAGATACACTAAATTTTAATAATTTAGATAAATAATAATATTGGGCATATTTATTTACTAAAATCTGTTACAGAGGATGACGTTAAGTATAGTCATAAAATAATAACAAGCTGAGAATAATGCTCATAATATTTGATGAGCCGACACACCGCGTGAGCCATTATGATTTTACTACTTCTAAAATCTAAACACTTCAACGCCTATTTAATAAATTGACTATGATGTAAGTGATTTCCAAACCTACTTTTAGATATATTGAATAATTCCATTTTCTATTCTGTGTAGTCCAGTTGTCATGACTCAAAATAACACAATTTTGTTGTTGTTGTTTCGTTTTTCTATTAAATTTGTATGTAATTGGTATGTAAATTGATTAAGATTTTTTTTTTAAAAGATTGAGAACATTTTTTTAAATATCTTTATGCATGACAATAGATACAGTCTTTTAGTTGAATACCTAAACAGATTATACTTATTCTAAATCTCATTCCAAAATTATTGGATCACAAATAGAAACATCCATTCCAAATTTGAAATTGATGTGTCTCAAATTTGAATTGAGATTCTATTTTCATTCCAAAATCGGATTGAAGATTAAATTAAATTCGGTAGGTATTGTAAAATAGGAGGAATCGAAATTGCGAGGACTATGAGATAACAAATTATTTAAAAAAATTGCATAATCTTAGATTTCGTTGAAAAAAAATAAAAAGGTCCTGTTATTTTCATTATTAAATTGAAATATTAGTTAAAGTTAGAGATTGTTCTGATTCCCTCCGTTTTACGGTAGTTAAATTTATTTGATAAGATTTTATTTTCTGAGAAAAGAATATTTTTTGAAATGAAAAAATGTTTTGTTTTAAATTCCATATTTAAAATACACACAGGCACATAAAAATTATTTATCTCCTAATGCACAATGAAACACAATACCTAGATACGAAGTTTGCAAAATATTAGCACAAATATTTGCAGAGTGGATCTCGTGACATACTCGTATGATTTAGTTTTAATCTTTTTCTACCTGGCGACACTCGAGCCTCATCCGGAGACATATAGCACCCAGCAAGCCTTGTGACCTACATCTAGAAATAGAAATGATCGCCCCGATTAACAACGCTCTTTATACCTGTGATTTTGTCATATAAGATGATTACATGGGTTTTCTCTTTTCATTTACATATGCTCCATGATGTGTCATATTTGTCTGTACGTATTATTATTATTAGTTAAATGACACGAACATAACAAAATGTACACGAATATGTCGGTCAGGGGGTTCGTCTCTATAGGAGGAAAATATGATTTTGTAGTTCTGATTTTTATAGTTTTTTTAGGGATAAAATTTCAGTGGTGTATTTTAATAATGGCTTAACTCGTGGTTTAATTTTCATCAATTACATTTTGTATTTTTATGGTATTTTATACCAGTTTTAGGTTAAAAATATTTCGTTATTTTTAAAAGTTGGCAACACAGGTTCTAAGTTATAATAACCGAATTACTTTCGACGAAACCAGATGTCACGAAAGGAATTATAACGCCTTACGTCATCATTTATACGAACTCTAACATGCTTTAACTATTTGAAACAGTGTTAAGAAACTTTTTTACAAAAATAATTAAAATAGAAATTGTCTATGGCTAGAATGTTTACTAAATAAATGTGCACAAATTTCATGCCAGCCGATTTCATATTTATTGATTTCTAACCAATAAAATAACAATAACGCAATATTACTAATGAGCATTCCGACAAATTATATGATATCTACGGTAATTTTAACTATAACATATACTTACTAATTTTAAAGAATAACATATACAAATAATTCTTTTTCTATTCAGTCGGTGTATGCACCACGTTGTTTTATTATGAAAACCTTCACTACTAAAGTGTAATGTGTTTAGAGCTTTTTAAATATTTACGGTCTGTATGTAGAAAATTGGAAGATTTATCGTTATTATAATATAAATTTCAACAAACATTTATGTCTATGGTAATATTAATGTTTGGATGAAAAAAGTGTATAAACTGTGGCAAATTTAAAACGAGTTATACCTCTAAACCATGGTTTGTATAACATTTTAAACCTGATTTTGGTATAAGACTGCTGATGTTTAAGACCATGGTTTAAACTTGAGTAACGAAGCTTTATAACAAATGTAATTCAAAAATTGATAGTCGTTATTTTTACCCACGGTTTTAGATAAACCTTGTTTGGTAATATGACCGTAGAAAAATTAAGAGAGCTTATTTTGATATATCATACAAGTACGAAAAATTTATAAAATAATTTAAAAAAAATTGTATAGTAATAGATAGACATAAAAAGAATTAGCTGTCACCATTTCTCAAGAAAATGAATATTGGAAGAGAAACTGCTAAATAAATATCCATTAATGTCAAGATTCTCGTATGTTCACTAGACCGGGCCACCATGAAGCTTATTATCTGCTTATATTATATTCGACTGAATATTAACAATGTAACATATAATCATAAACAAATTTACCTTTTTTATATTAATATTATACCATATTTACTACAACTTCTATTGGGATTTTTAAAACTATCATAAGTTTAGAACTTGCTCCAAAATGTAATTCTTGTCTATGACTGACTGACATTTTATTTGTTTTTTTTTTAATATTTTCGTTAGCAATTTTTTTTAATGGAATAAATGATTTAATAGTAAAATATTATTTACTTATTATCATTTAAATTGGATAATATGGCTACTTAAGACTTATATTCATTGTAGTTAAAATTGCTTTCATTTCTTTTTATTTTTAGCACCTAAATACTTAACTAACATCCTGGCAGTTATTAGATAATAGATAAGTACAGACTAAAATATGGAATTATTCTTACACAAATAGGATTATTCAAAATGCTCACTTTGAATTGATCCTAATCTCCAAGTTACCTACAACTAGACTGAATAGTGCCTACAGCCATTACTTTCACGAGTATTCAAAGCATTTTCTATTCAATTTTAGCTAGAATTTAGTCCATTAGCAATCCGTTAGGTATTTTGGAGCAAAATGTCGGTAAAATAGCGTTTCATCTCATTCATTTTGCGATGAACGCTGACACAGGCCGTTGCTTTCATTGACTGTTAGCTCTGATGATGACGCAGAATGTTTACTAAAATATGAATATTTAATCTAAGATATTTAAATATTTCCTGAGACTAGATGACGTATAACGTTCTTATTACAAAACGATTTTACTCTAAACCTTGGTTTAATTTAAATCAACGTTTTAGATAACCACTTGTTTAATATTTTTTTTATACATCATCGTTAAAGTTTAAACCATAGTTTATATATAGATAAACCTTGGTTTGTAATATGATCCAATAATTAACTTAAACAACATTTAGAAACACATATACACAGTTAGAAATTTTAGTGGCTACTTTTAAACGATGCAGAACAAAAATATATACCTAATTTTTGAAGTAAATGTAATAATAACAATGAATTTAAACATTTTTTAATAATACGATAATTTTTATTGAGACAACGGCCATTGATGCGCTGTTTCCGTGCGCGAAGTTCTACTAACTTTTCAATGCTTTATTTTTGTAGTTCGGTTATAACGTTACGGCTATTTATAGCTATAATACTTCTAATTTTGAAAATCATTACTTCTCATTGTTATCGTATCTTAATGAAACGATCTACATATAATATTATGATAAGAAAATAGTTTTGTACCAAAACCGTAGTTTAGTGTTAATAGTTTCTTTTCATCAGAAAACCCCAGTATATAATGAAACTTGGCGATGACTATAAGACTTTGGATTTGTTTGATTGGTTTACTGAATTGAACTGAACTTAACCTAAAAATTTGAACATAAATTACACTTCAAATACGCGTATGTACATCTACATCAAATATTAAAGCTATTACGCTAGTTCTGGTCGAATAAGCCCCAATAATCTATGAGTGTACACAAGTCAAGCCCGCAGTCCACACTCGTCGCACTAACATGGGATTTGCTAGTATGATCAGTGCCTCGACTGGGCAACATGTGTTTTACATCTATCACATAGGTAGGCTTACGAAACATTTACATAAACTAACTTTACAACTATAACAAGGAGACAAATTATATCAAAGAAATAACAGGTATCTTCATTTCTATGAAAGCACAAGATTTTACTACTTCAGAACGTAGTCTTCAAATGGCAAGAAATCATGTTATTTTTCGTATTTTTCTCAGCAAACCGATATCTTAAGCCGTCCGCCATATTGAACTTGGATTAGTGACACTTAGCTGTCATCCGTTTTTAGACTACATTATACTTTACAGCATTACTTATTTACCAACGCATGTAATTAAATTTTAAGAATATACTAGCCGACCCGCGTGACTGCATTAGCGTGATGCTACACTCCTATGAGTCGCAGCGTAATATTATAAAGCCTAGAGCCTTCCTAAATAAATTGACTATCTAACACAAAAATAATTTATGAATTCGAACCAGTAGTTCCTGAGATTAGCGCGTTAAAAGAAACAAACTTTCAGCCTTATAATATTAGCAAGTATAGATTCGGGGTTCTACTATATTAAACAAACTAATTGATTTAATAAACTAAGAGATTGCATACCGATATATGCTCTATGGGACAGGATATATTTCGCATCAGTGATGTCATAATAGTTTTTTTTTCAACAAAATTTTAATATCGTTCCCTCAGCCTGTGCTACACAAACACGGCGGGGTGATCCAAAGCCCCACATGAGTCATGACCACATGCATATCGCATTTGTGTACTAAACTTATATCATACCTTGCGGTCATACACGAGCACTCCTCAAATAGCAATATCCACGGGTTTGTTTGTTACCTATACTAAACCTGCAGCTAGACCAATATTAATCGCTTTTTAATACTGGAAATTGCCAAAAGAGAAATGTTATATAGTCGTAAACTCTTTAGGATGGTAACGTTGCTCTGTGCCATAGTATGATTGTCCAATAACATTAAAATAATTTTTAACTCTATGTTTAAGAAATCTTTTTTAAAAAACATTAGAAAATATTTGTACCTTAATAACTATAATTTATTTTTACGTTCTATTCTTTTTTTTTAAAGATTACTAGCAGTTTGTATTTCAAACTGCTAGTAATTTTTATAAAAAATTCTTGTTCTCCCTTCCTACCAAGCTAAATACTTGTGCTAAGAGTGGACCACGTCAGTAGTCCAATGATTGGGATTTGATCTCACGACCTATCGATCGTGTCGATCATCCAACGCCTAAACCACTAAGCTATTGACATTTTTGATAATTCGGTAGATATAAACGATCACGCAGCTCACAAATTTTAAATCAGAATATTCTTCAAAAGGTTGAACAGATTTTAAAAATTATAACTAGGAACCCTATCGAGTATTCTCAGCTTTCAAATTGATAAAACCGCATCAAAATCAATCTGTTATCTTAGATGGTACCATCCTACAGACTAATACACAAACTTTTAGCATCTTGTTTAAATGAAAGTGTCCTAAATATATTATTGATATCTCCGGGATTTTCGAGCCTCGCTATCGCTATCACTATCGCTATCTCTATCTCTATTCTTTTCCAACGTATTATAATATAACCTTTGTACTAATAATATGATATAATATCTACAAGTCTCGTCATATCAAAATAAATAATGAATAAATAATGAATTATATCTAGATTAAATGATTGATTTTGATAATTTGAGCATTGATAAATTAATTAATATCGTGAATAATATCAAAAGTATAACAAGGAAATATTTTCACGGTATCTTGATCACGTGAAAATCAAAGTGAATGAAATTCTAATCTCCTTAATATATAAAAATAAATCCCCGTTTCCCTTTGTTACGGAATCAGGCGTGAACGGATAAACCAAATTCGCTAATTCTTTTTTACTTGTGTATAATTTCCAGGACAAGGTTCTTATTTAAGAAAAAATGAAGAAAGTTTCGCGAAAAATTAACACAATAATTTCTAAGTATTTCGGTGACATGTTTATTTTTTGATGATTTTTGCTCAATATCACAACAACGACTGAATAGATTTCAATTAAATTTGACACACAGTTTATAACCTGGATTAACGTATAGGCTACTGTTTATCCCGGAAAGATTCTGCGTTCTCGCGTGATAATGGTAAAATATATTTACCGAGAATTAAATCTTTTTTTGATAAATCTAAGTATTATAGGTTGTAAACTGTGCCCATGAGAAGCCAGGGTGGGACGACTAGTACATTATATTTAGATAGATATAGAACAAATAATCCACAGACTCCTGGTGCAAAATTAGTATTAAACTTTGCCGTTTTAAAGTTATTCGAATTAAATTCAATATGAAGGTTCTTCATTGATGGTCAAGAGACACATGATAGGTTTTCTTTTAAATCATTTATTAAGGGGGTAAAACGGGGGTGCAAAAATGAATACGAATCCTCAGCAAGAGAGGATAGGTCGTCTAGTAATAAATATAAATATTTGGATTTCTTTTTTTATCTGTAACTCAAAATCGTTGGATCGAAAACAAATTTCAGATATGGATTTGGAATTTATTTTCAATTCTCATAATAAGGATTATAGAAAATAGGTTTCGAGTTTGAATTTCGAACCTTATTGTTTTTCTATACTTAAAAACAAGACTTCAAAAAAAAACTATGCATATTTTTAAATTTGGAATCCAATTTCAATCTATTGTAATATTATAAAGTGGAAGAGTGTGTTTCTTTGTTTGAACGCGATAATCTCAGGAACTACTGGTTCGAATTGAAAAATTATTTTTCTAGGAGATAATTCATTTATCAAGGAAGGCTATAAGCTATAAAACATCACGCTACGACCCATAGGAGTGGAACATCACGCGATTGAAGTCATAGTCGACTAGTCTATAATATAAAGCGATTTTATATTCGAATTATTTATGTACACATTTGAATTTGGAATTTATTTTCAACCAATCCCAACACAAGAGTAGTTCAGTCCCTCTCCCTCTCAGAGCCAATAGGCATCAACTATCAATGTAGAAGGCACGTCTGTTCATCTTGATCTGTAAATATCAAGCGACTAGCGAGTGAGTCACCCGACGCCATAACATTTAACGGACGTATTTACGTCAATGTTTGTCTTGTTTATTATTATACTAGTCCACACGCCCCGGCTTCGCACGGGTGCAGTTTACCACATATAATACTTAATAATATATTGTTGCTAAATAAATATATATAGGCGATTACGACTAAACATATTTTACCATTATCCCGTGGGAACTATGTTTTTTTCCGGTATAAAAAGTATCCTATGAGTTAATCCAGGTGATAAATTATCTGTGTGCCAAATTTCAATGAAATCCGTACAGCCGTTGGGGCGTTATTGAGTAACAAACATACATACTTTCTCATTTATAATATTAGTAAGATATATTTGAAGATGTTTGTCTGTCTTATGAGACTTGTACTCACTCTTCTGGGATAAAAACAATCATCTCTCTCACTCACTCGTATTCCCACATTTAATAAAATTCAGGAAATCGCGTTTGTTTTTTGGGGATAAAGAGAATATTTTGTGTTTTATCCCGGATATTTGGATTAATTTATAGGATACTTTTCATTTTATAATATCGAAGTGATTGAGTTTGTTGTTGGGAGAGTGAGTGAGTAGAACTCAATGGCGCTGGCAAAGTATCGAGTGTGAGTCCATTTCATGTTTTATCTCCTCACTCACTCACTCAATCCTTCCTTGATCATAAAATGGCACTATATTTATACAATGTAAAGAATAACAATAAAATTTAGGGATAAAAAGTATCTACTATTAAACTTAAGGGATTCCTTCCGGGATAAAAGTATCCTGAGTTTTTCTATCAATGATGTCTGAAATATTTAACATTTTAGTTAATTTATTATTGATTGAAAAACTCAGGATATTTTTTATCCCGGAAACAAAACTATCTGTATGTCTGAACGCGGTAATCTCAGGAACTACTAGTTTGAGGAAAGTTATTTTTGAGTTAGATAGTCCATTTACCTACTAAGGCGATAGGCTATGAAACATCACGCTACGACCCATAGGAGCGGAACATAACGCAATTCATTCGCGTGGTGCTTCGCTCCTATGGATCGTAGCGTGATGTTTTATAGCCTATTGCCTTCCTCGATTATTGGACTATCCAACACAAAAAGAATTTTTCAAATTGGACCAGTAGTTCCTGAGATTAGCGCGTTCAAACAAACAAACTCTTCAGCTTAATAATATTAGTATAGACTTTTTTTTTAAATAGCGAATGAGTGAGTGAGTGAGTTCGTCTTTGTACAAAATCTGACCTAAATACAAAACAGTAACGGTCATTCAATTGCTGTGTCCGATTTAATAGCGCTCAGCAGCGCCACCAGGTAATGGCGGAGCGGCCACTTGCTCTTTATGGCTCTTTTAATGTTATTTACATTTAAACGGTTTATCTTTCACTGCCGTCCGTCTGCGACTTTGTCCGCGGATCAACTCACTCACTCAATACTACTAGTATTCCTGTTCTC
>JAOPUB010033025.1:0-10979 GCA_027564055.1 Neptis clinioides
AAGATTACTAGTATTTTGTAAAAAAAAACAAACTACTAACAAACTACTAATACTACTAACGACATTGAAAAAAGTTATGATTCTCAGATCAAAACACATTAAAAAATATTACTGAAATATTTTTTTATATTGTCTTTTTACTTCAGAATTTTTTAAATTCTAATATTTAGGATATTTTTAATTTTATTTGATGTGGTGGAACATTGCAAAAAAAAAAATTAATGACGGATTTTTCAGAGGCCCATGCCAAATGTTCAAAATTTGCTGGTTTATTTTATTTTATATCGATGAATGTTGTATCTATACTAATATTATAAAGCTGAAGAGTGTGTTTGTTTGAACGCGCTAATCTACTATTGGTTAGATTTGAAAAATTCTTTTTGAGTATAGTCTATTTATCGAGGAAGGCTATATGCTATATAAAACATCTCGCTACGATCCATAGGAACAGTGCCTACGTGGATGAAGTAGCGCGGTTCGGTTAGTATCTTATATATTCAAATACCCATAAATAAATAGACTTACATTCTGTGTCAACCAAACACGAGTGATGGGTGTCACTGAAATATTATGTAATGACGAAAAGTAAGCCTTGGAGGCTTGAATTTTGTATATTACTAATAATAATGAGATATGTTTTATGTTTGGATGTTTAGATGTTTGGATGTATGTTGCTCAATCACGCGACAATGGCTGAACAGATTAAAATTAATTTTGGCACACAGATGGTTGATAACATATAGGCTATTTTTTATCCCGAAAAAGTTTTCGTTCGAGTTTCCACGAGATATTGATAAATATATAATTTTTATTCAGCCACTATATATTGAGATTAACTATATATTGATGATCCCGTGCGAAGTTAGAGCTGGTCTTCTAGTTACCTATATGTCTAACTTACTTACTTATGTTTGTTACTAAATTACGTAAAATCGGCTGAACGGATTTCAATAAAATTTAGCACTCACTATAGTTTATGACCTGGATTAAAACATTGGCTATCCCATAGTTGCAGTATAAATTAAGTTTTTCTTGTCAGCATCCAAATATTTTTATTTAAAAACAATATATTGCAAAGAAAGTATTAATACCAAATATTGTGACGCAAGATTTTTAAACATGATCTTTCTTTAATACCTATGTATGTATAAGATATGAGTCTAATAGGTATAAACTGTAAATAATATAACAAAAAATGTTTATTTACTTTGTACTCACGCTTTCGGTAGTTTAAGCGAGATGCATCTCGGTTATTGACCTAGAATACACGGGTTTTTCCGAACGTTAATAACCGAGAGTGGTATAATACATTTTATTTTACTTCCTTAATACATAGTAAATACTACAATTATGGACTAGTTTTGTTGTATTTCTTAAATATAATGTTGCATGTTTACGCTTTAGTTTATTCTATACTAGTTGACTTTCTATATCATGTATACTACTACGTAAAACTAATATATTTATCAAAAAACATAATTTTCAATATAATATATTCAGGTGCTTATAAACATATTTTATATATATTAAGTAGTCTTTTTGTTTATTAATTATCTGTGTGCCAAATTTCATTGGAATAAAAAAATCTTAAGTTACAAACTTACACATTTATAATATTTATTATCGTAAGATTTTGACTGTTTTATGACAGAAAATATGACAAAAATAGGTTCAAAATATATGCTTTAAAATGGAGGAAATCAATCTCATCAGCCGCGCGTGAGTGAAATAAATTTTTAACCCTTAATCCTGTGGTGTAATTTAATTTTGTATCGATAAATATTTATAAGTAGCTGCAATACCAAACTTTATACTGCGATTTTATTATCATTAATTTTTTTGTTTCATTTCGTCCCTGTGAAAACAATTTCAAAAACGTAAGATGTCAATATATAACCTACATAATCTTTTGTTAATTAATTAATGAATAAATTTTAAAATTACGTCTCTCCGTATTAAGAAGATAAAAGTAAAGTAAACTTAAAATTTAGTGGGTCCGAAAACATGTTTATGTCAAAGTAATAACAATATAATAAAACTGATACCTACTTGTCCATTATTAGTTCCTCTACTGTGTATTGTAATCGTTATTTAATAACGTCATAGCGCTAACTTCCTTCATACTTACTAAAGTTTCGCTTTCTGAAGGATTAAAATGAAAATGTTTAAATTTTAACTAAAAGCTATCATTTATGTTTTAATTTATGCCGAACTTTATACGGCGGATCGGTTTAAGTATATCTATACTAATATTATAAAGCTGAAGAATTGTTTGATTGAACGCGCTCGAATTGAAAAATAATTTTTGTGTTGGATAGTTCATTTATCGAGGAAGGCTATAGGCTATAAAACATAACGCTACGACTCATAGGAGCGGAGCATAACGCCAATGAAGTCGCGAGGATCGGCTAGTGTTTTATATCTTTGATTTCCAAAAATGACAATATATATCCAGAATACTTATATTTTTATTTAAAATATTAATACTTATACTTTTATTTAAAATATTTTCTCTTCAGGTATTCCAGATTTTATAACATAATGACTAGTGTGTTATTTGAAAATTATTAAAGAAAAGCGTTAAAAAATGTATGCCTCACAGCGAAGAGGTTAACTAGTACTATTTCAATGCAACTCTACCTTGTAATGTATAGATTTAATTATTTATGTTATAATAAATACCTTCGATCGATTGACATCTGCCATGGAAACCGAAGGCAATATTGATAATATCATAAACATGGACAAAGAATTATAATTTCTGCTATGTGATGCATATTTCTGTACTCATGAATAATTGATCATTCTGCTGCAGTTAGTTGACCTTGACAAGTTACCGCGTTGAAATATTATACTTACCTATATTTTTTGCAAGAAAAACAATATTTAGCACACAATGAAAAACGAATAATATAACATTTAAAATATTTTTCCTTTCAAAAAATTAAATAAGTAAGTTAATAAAAAGCAGCTCTAGCAGCTCTAATATAGCAAATATTACCTATCATCTACATTGGACACATATAAGAAAATTAAATACAATAATTTAGTACATCAGATAATATTGCTTTATCATGTGACTTTAAATAAATATACTAAATTAATTCATAAAGCAGTGATAGCCCAGCGGTTAAGACTTGATGTCTTACTCGGGAGGTCCGAGTTCGAGCCGTAGCAAGTGTTATTTAAGAAATTAAATATAACTTGCTATAACGATGAATGGAAACATTATGAGGAAACCTGCACTCCTAAGAGTTCAATAAAGATCTCGAAGGTGTGTGAAATCTGAAACCCGCGTTAGGCCAGCATGGTGGACTATGGCCCAACCTCCCCCCCCTACATTCTTTGGAGGAGACCCGGCTAAGCAGTGGACCATTGAAGGATTGTGATGATGACTAAATTTAAAATTATTTTAATACCAGGAAATGATTGGAAAACGGCGGACAACTTACACATAGAAAAATAGTAATTATATTTAATCCAAGTCAAATTTGCTTTACCAGGAAGCTTGTAAAAAAGAAAAAAACACATGACAAACACTACTAAAATACATATTTTCTTATTAGCAAAAAAGAGTGATGGAAAAGGGAATCCCCCGATAATTATGAACAATTTATATCGCCAGGCAAGATTTACTTTTGATATGTTGCTAATGGAGTAAAGAGATAAAAAATACCAATTTATTAAGACTTAATTAAAATATAAAACAAAATAGTTTTAGGAATTTAAATGAAGTCATTGATCACTATTGTTAGAAGTTCACGGTACATAAAATCAGTAGAAAATCAAAATCAGCGTTCACAAGTTATCGACCAAACAGAGTATAAAAAAAGGAGTGAAATTAAAGACTACTTTCAAATTGTTTTTTTTTATTGCTTGTTCCAACATAAAATACTTCAAACTTGATGCTTGCTTTTTTGACTTCAAATATTCGGGCAATAAATATTTTATTTTTATCCCGCAGGAACTGTAATTTTAGCGATTACAAATATAATCATCCACTTGATTTTTGAAAACATCAAAGTAGCTCAGAAGTGGTTTATAATTATTCAATTTTCTTCAAAGGGTCGCTTTTTTAATTTCGTAATTTTGTAGTCCTTTAGGTAGAGTTATTAGGACTCAAAAACGGTTTGAAGTTAGGATCAAAGGATTCAAAGCAAGCGCTAGGTAAAAATAGTAATTAACAATTCTTATGAAGGACGTAAGATATATAGAAGAGGAGGTATACTTAATCACTCTTTTCTTATAGGGGTTTAACTATAAAATTGAAAGACTTTATTTAACGATTAGATAAATAATTTATCTAGGAAGTACCTGATGGTGATACCTGTTACAACAATTAAAATTATTTTGCTTATAAGTAAAAATCGTGAGCTACTTGTACTCTTCAATCCGTGTGTATATCACACTGTTTTAATATATATAAAGTTTTAAAACAGTATGATATACATACAAAAAGATATTAAATTATAATCAATTACGTTTGATTTTAAACTAGCATCAATCTGTTCGTTTGTCGGATCACCTAGAAATTATAATAAAACATTGAAATGTAGCTTACTTACTTAATTAAATACTGTATAATAAACATCGTGTGAAGGTAATAAAATATAAATTGATAAATCCTCGTAATTTTTTTTATTTGCATAGATGTGGAGTTAAAAATATAATTTTATTGATTTTAAAATAAAGAAGACTTGATAATGATGAATGCCTCTATTGATGAAAACTGTATGAAAACCCGTTGTGGTTTTTGGGTTTATCGCGTATAGACTAGAAAGCCACTCTGTTTTAGAATGTGTAACACAATATTTAGTTTATATTCACCTTTTTACTTTTATCAGTTTGTCGTGTGATGGGATTACCCATTATACATATAAATATACCGTATATGAATATCATCTCAGGAAATACCAACTTTCACATTTCATCTTGCAAATGATGAATGTACTAAAAGATTTTAAAGGAGATGAATATCAGATACAATATTAATGAGTTTTGGAATATAACCACATATGGTCAATCAATATGTTTAGAAGTTTCACAGTTTCTAGAGTTAATATAAATACAAGTTTTTGAATGATGTAAGAGCAAATACCCTGTTTATAGACCTTAAAAAACTCCATTCTGAAATTCATGCTTCTTATCAACGGTACACCTCGTGCATTTTGATTCCTTTCAAAATAATAATACATGAAGTATAAACAGTTGTACCTTTATAACCGATGTGTTATTAGCTTGATTTTTTTGGCAGCGTTAAGTGGCTGTTAATTTATACTTGAGATTGTTTCAACTTGTTACCTCCGCACATTCCTGAGATAAAGGGTCTAAACAGATATAAGGACAGGATCCTTTGACAAACAGCCACCGGTCTTATTACAAAATATGGTAAGTCTATAAACTTGGTTTAGCGATGCTTTTAATAAAAATGTCATTTTAAAAATGGTAATTTAAAAACTATGGTTTTAGATAAACTTTGGTTTGTAATAAGCTTTATCAATACTGCGAAATTATAAGACGTATAGAGTTTCTAGTTTACGATTTGAGGACGCTTGAAAGAGGTTGTATATAATGATAGGAGTGGCTGGCGATTAGATGACGAATGACGATGATTTGATGACGATAGAATAAAATGACAATTACAAAACGCGAAGACGGTTTTTTATAATATTATTGTGATAAAAGAAGGGGAAATAAACGTTTAAGAAAAGAATTTTATTATTTCCTACATATATTATAAAGGTAAGGATATAAAAGAATTGACTGGTGGGACCGTATAAATAAAAATTCCATAATAATAAAAAATGTTAAAAATCTTTTTATCTTTTGAGGAATATGTTTAACCTTTAAAGTAAACAATGAGTAATTGTGGAAGGTCGGTTTTACGTTCACTGATTGACTTAAAATGACTACAATGTGTTATTGGTATTGGTGTGAACTTGTTCAAGGTTTGAGATTCATTTTAAAATAATTAGTAAAATAATATATTGTCTGTTACAAATGACCACCCATTTGAACATTTGTGTGGCATTTTAATTTAGGTACTGCAACTTACAATTTTTGATCGCTAGAAATTAGGAAGCTTGATATAATCGGTCGATCTTTTAAGTACCCCTGTCTGTCTGTCTGTTTATCTCTTAAGCTTACGCGTAACGTTTTTTTATGAATTTTAGTTTAAATATAGGCTAGGGATTTAACTAGTAAGTACCTAAATGAAGAAGGTAAGTTTTTACTTATATTCGTATCAAATCTCAAAACTCAAAATATTTTACTTCAAATAGACTTTTACAAAGTACTTTTGAAACGTCAGAATTGGTCCGTCAGTCAGTTCGTCTGACAGGCCAGTTCGGGGAGCGGTTTTCTGCTGAGAAGAACTGGCAAGAAACTCAACAGTCGCTCTTTTAAAATCGCCATTGTTTACAAAAGTCTGATTTACAAAAGTACAACCATTCAGCTGAGCATCAATGTCATTTTGATTCCTAGCTTATCCGAATTTAGCCACCATCATCCAGGACGTTATTCTTGAGAAATGCGACCACTGTAACATTCTTCACATTGATATTGAACGAACATCTTGCTGTGTGTATGTCAAGTGTGCTTCTCCTACTGATGCTGGAATTGTCTACAAGAGCTTGCACGGGTGGTGGTACGAGGGACGCTTGATCACTGTCAAGTATTTGCGTTTGGAGAGATACATGCAAAGGTTTCCAAACTCACCGTCCTCGGGTGCTTACTTGAAATCCTCCCGCCAACGACGCTCATGGGACGAATAGATTTAAATTTGTTACTTGTTCGAATTACGTACAAAATTACAGACTTTTCTCATCAAGGGATTGATTCTAAATAACTTTTTGTTACATATTTTTGAAAATGCTCACTTAGAATCGGTCTTTTGTCTATTATAATAGTTTGCATTAAAGTTAAGTTTTTGGCAATGGAGGTCAATTGATTTTGTTTGTATTTATAATAAAAATTAATTTATTAAATTACATATCTGGTCAGTGGCAGGAAACTAACATAATTAAATGTGACAGAATTTTTTAACATATTCACAGTATCTATATAAAATTATTAAAAGGAATATTAATCTGTTTAAAACAGATTAAAAATTTGACATCGGAGAATGAGCTCACATAGTAAATATGTACTGTGAATGTGTTTAAGATTTCAAAACATACTCGGGAGTTTCCGGAGATTTAAAACGAAATATAAGAATAATAAAGTAACATTGTTTTAAACTTTTATAGAATTTGTTAAATATCTAAATTGAGATAATGCTTTGAACTCTGAACTCCTGATGTAAAAGCCGTCTTCAACGTCCATTGTCTCGATACTCTGATCTTAATATTTGACATTGTACATAAGTGACATCACAAATATAGTTACTAGGTTGATAATAGTTTGCATTTGTTATGGATTTACCGTTTCGGAACAACCGTAGCCGTAAGTAGGATAAGTTTCTAATGTTTTTAGATTTTTACTATTTCCCCTTGGTAGGTAACATGTTAGTTGTCGCACAACTCCGTACTTGTGTAGGTTTTGACATTAATTGTAATTTAAGTTCTCGTACTAACTGCATTGTCTTCGTGTTTATTTTTTATGGATTGATTTTCACTTTAATAAATAATTTAGGAAAAGGTTTTATTTTATTTTTACAACCTAAAAAATTAAACATTCATTTTATATTTGCTTAATTTTTTTAATACTTCAATTTTTTTTTCTTCAACAGACATCTTAGTTTCATTATTGGTGGCAAAGTCGTTTAGGATCAGAGATGTGACATATCTAAGATACAAGTATCTAGTACAGATGCAAAATACGTATTCCCATCTTGTATCTAAGATACTTTTTAAAAGTTTTATTTAAACATATTTTGTTTGGTATCTTAGTATTTAACTATTCAGAACGCCCGAAATTGCTTTCACGATACACACGATGAATGATATACAATCGTGACGATGGAGAGTGCTAGTGAGAATCCCGATGATAATGGACCAAAGAAGGAGGTGAATCTGCAGAAGATTTGTCTCGTTTGTGGCGATAAAGCGTTGGGGTACAACTTCAACGCAATATCCTGCGAGAGCTGCAAGGCTTTCTTCCGCAGGAACGCGTTGACTAATAAAGAGTTCAAGTGTCCGTTTTCGAATAATTGTGACATTACTGTTGTTACGAGACGATTCTGTCAAAAGTGTAGACTAGAGAAATGTTTATCAATCGGCATGGTTAAGGAGTTTATAATGTCTGAGAAGGATAAGGCAGAGAAACGGCGGAAAATAGAGGAAAATAGAGCAAAGAAACGTCAGCTATATGACCCTGATGATGCTGTCTCTAGTTCTAAAAGTTTCAGACGAGACGATGATGTTAACTCCTATATTCCACAACAGGATAATATTGTACAGTATGATGTGTTAAATAGTACAACCTGCAGCCCTCACAGTAGTGTACAGTCACCATTAAGTACTGAATTGGAAAACTCCATAACTTCCCCATACACTCAGTATGTACCTATTCAAGTAACAGATCAATACACTATGAAGGTTCACCCAATAGATGAAAAGTCTACAATTAGTCGACATATATATGAACAGAAGTTAATAGAACCTTACAACATGTGTGATAGTATGAGTATGGACAGTGTGTATGAGCCGCCTAAACAAAATAGTATAAGGTATTTTTTTTATTATTTTTAAATCTAAACATATGTATTAATTAAAATGATATTGAATGTCTGCAAATGGAAGATATTTATTAAAACTTAATGTGAAAGAAAACAATTTTAGAATTCTTGTCAGTCTATGCATTAGGCTAGATGGAAAATTGCTATGTGAATAGTCAGTCTATACCCTGCATTAAAAAAATTGACGACACCCTCTTTGTGCAATAAAATGTGCCGTCCCTTTAGTGTTGCTATATTGAGTTCTGACTATCGTTTGAATGATCTCATACAACACTACTTTTCCTGGAATATAGAAGTCTCTGTCTATGCTATATGACCTTTTACTTCTAAATATAATATATAAATCACATATCTTTATTTAGGTAGTTGGGAATTATTCCTGCAAATAAGACTAAAAGGATGAGAATGAAAGAAAAAATAAGTGACTAGGTGGTTGAGTAAGTGGGGGATTGGTTGATGACTTGATAAGTAGGCGGCTGAATGAGTGTGTCAGAATTTAAAATTTTTCTTTGAATGTTTATTTTCATCATGCTTATCACAGAAATTTTTAAACAGGGTAGAAATGCGATCTATTTTAATTAAGTGTGCGGTGTCAAAAGATTTATCCTTGGTTATGGGTAATTTTAATAAACTACTACTTAAATCTTACTAGTCTACTAATATCAACTGAGGGTCGACTAGTAAGACAATATATTCAGTGTAAACATAGATATGTGGTTAGGCTAGTTATTAAATCCCATTTGATTTGTAATTAAGATAAGTAATCTTACTTATAAAACTAATCTAATAAATTTGAGCTTGTATAATACAACTATATTACACAGATGACTCACATGAAGTAATCTTTTTAATAATCTTGATTTTATTGATATTTCTATTCATGAAGATATTCATAGTTAAGGATAGATTAAAAATTTAGTTTTTCTTTTTCATATCTCTTAGTAGAGATAATCTTTTTTTATAAGAAATTATACTGTGTCAACACTTTGGCAAATAATATACTCTGCGTGTCTATGCTAATGCCCATATCCATGGATGAGTATTTGACTGAAAAACTTTGTATCTATGGTCACGAATAAAGATATTTTTAAAAAAACACCTGCCTTTACAAACATTCATAAAAAGTTCTGCTGGTGCATGTCAGATTGTATTAAAAAATTTAAAGAGGTGCTTTTTTTAGAAAGATTATTAGCAGTTTAGATTAATACAAGCTACTAGTAATCCTGTTCTTCCCTCCTACTGAGATAAATACTTGTGTTGGGCCACGTCAGTAGTGAATCCAATGACTGAGATTTGATCTCATGACTCATCGATTGTGTTGATCATGAGTCCAAAATCTAAACCACTAAGCTTTTTTTTAGGTTGAATCATGATCAAGAGCGAGTTAGTTTCAATTCTAGATATTGCTCTACACAGATACAACAGTACAGATACAAATCTATTCACATCATAATTGTTTAATAATTTAACATTATTTCTAATTTCCTCTTAAACATCTCACGTAATTTATGGACGCCTCCGTAATAGAATAGAAAATCAAATTTGTGCTTAAATAATTCATTTTCCAATTTTTTTTAATCTGTTATCTAAAATTTTTGACAAATGATAATCCACAGATTTTGAATTGAGATTGATTATTAATATCGTCCGTAAGAGAATAAGCAGATGTGCATCAAACCTCTTGGACTTTCTGTGACCCTATAAAAAATAAAGTTTGTACAGAACCTTCAGTTTGCGAAATCGACACACGCTTGACCAGTTTTTTTGATGACTTGAATTTAATTTAGTTTTCAATGACTTTATTTAGAAGCAAACACTATTTTAATAATTACTAGCCGACTTAATCCGTATGATGCTCTACTCCTATGGGTCGTAGCGTGATGTTAAATATCCTAAAGCCGTCCTCGATGAATGGACTATCCAACACAAAAAGAATTTTTCAATTCGTATCAGTAGTTACTGAGATTAGCGCCTTCAAACAAACAAACTCTTCAGCTTTATAATGTTAGTACAGATAAAACTTTATGATATTTTAAGGCATTGTTAAAGATAATATGAATTGTAGACAGATAAATCTAATAATAACTCAGTTCGTTTATTACGCTGTTACGCTTAAAATACTGCACTAATTTTGATGCAATTTAGTACAGTGATAAACTAGGCTACTTGTATCCCGAAATAGAAGCTTGAAATTGTGGAAAAAATAGTTCAAAGGTCTGCAAACTACTAGTAGATGGTAGAAGTTTGATTATTACTAGCAACCCGCACCAGCTTCGCTCGGTTTCTCTACTATAATAAGTAG
>JAOPUB010033042.1:0-10978 GCA_027564055.1 Neptis clinioides
AATAATAATACTAAAAGATGTATCATACTTACATCTGCAAGCGATACTGGAGTTCATTTATGCTGGAGAAGTGAATGTCTCTCAAGAACAATTGCCTGCATTCCTTAAAACTGCTGTTAGACTTAAGGTAAAAGTTCTAGCAGAGCCCCCACCACAAATGCGGAGCATCAAGCGAGAAGGCTAACAGTGAAAGACTTTAGTGAAGTGACACCAATCGTCAATTTAACAAGAATACACATATTTTTATATGCCTATTCGTCACTTGACTATACTGGCAACACTGTTTTGTGTTTCGAATCTTTTCAACTGTAAGGCATACTATGAATGTGTGGGCTTGGTGATAAGTTAATTTATAATAATCTACTTTTTAAAAAGAAATTGGCACTGAACAATGTGTTATTAAAATATATTTAAGTAAAAAAAAATTTAAAAAAAAAAACTAAATCATTCAGGTCGGCTACATTTACTTCTGAAAAAAAAATAATAACAATAATTACAAGCACACATACAAGCACGCATGCATGCACGCACAAACACCCATACTACTTTATTATTAAGCAAGTATTTAAAATATTAAGTTTAGTTTCCACGTTATGACTGTACGTAATGGAAGAGCGGGGCCTCCTGTCAAAGGTATATATATACTTACTAGGAGGCCTCAATAATGTATCTGATAAATGTAAATTGGAAACAAATAAAAAATTATTATTAAAAAAGAAAAACAATATTTTAACCAAATCTATATACAATGGAAATTCTATATAACGACAAACTCAATACAGCGTAAAATTACATATGTGTTTGATTGGTCTCGTAGAGACTATATATTACCTTTATTGCAGATGTCCATCATGGTGTGATAGAGTGTTGCTATCACAATCAGCTCGGCTTCTGGTGCAACAGCCTGACGCTAGAGACAGCAGGCATTTACATAGCTCCAAGTAAATATGTCTTGGTTATAATAATATGGACTTTGGGACACATAATCAATGTTTTTGTTATTTTCTGACAAAACGAATTAAGGCATAATTATAATTGAAACTTTTTGATGGTTAAATAATAAAAATTAAAAACCTGAATTTATGAAATTTCATTTTAACAAATAATTTAATTGCCTATATTTAAAAACCTGATTTAATAGAATATAAATTCGATTTATCTATTTGTTTCTTTGGACATGGAATATAAATAAGATAATGCAATTTATTTTTGTAGGAAGTCAGTAGGGGATTCTGATAGTGGTAGTGGTAAGGTGTCGTCATCAGACAGTAGCCCAGCACGATCTGGTTCACCAGCTAGACAGGCTCAGGTAATAACCAGAACTTGGGAAATTTAAATAATAGATGTGTCGTGAGTTACTTTATTGTCAAAATCGATTAAAAATATTAAATAAATCAAATATTTTTTTAACCTAGAAAAATAGCAACACTGCTAATAATCTTAATTACACTTGCAAGTCTTGCTAATGTTGACTATTTCTACTCGTTAAAAGATTTAAAGGAACACAATTTTTTTTCTACTAGCAACACATCTGAATTTGAAATACCAATTGCTATTTTAATAAATATTTTACTAAATAGACTTTGCAAGATGACTATCAAATAATTTCAGTTGTTTTGGGTATTTAAAAAAAGAAATCAATTTATTCTTATTTTATAGAATGTCTAAAATTAATTTTTGTGTTTAATATGTAATAAAAAAAATTGTAACATGGTATTTACAATTTGTGTTATAAAAATTATTATTATTAGTAAGTAGTGAGGTGATGACGGAAAATTCATAATATCAGTTTTGTTTCCAGATGAGCCCAAATAAGACGCTCGAAAAGAAAAGCAGTATGGCGGAAATTGATGGTTTGAATGTTCCCGGGATACACGTCAGTAGGAAAAGCATTGCCGATCCCACAAGTCTGCAACACGCTATAAATGCTAGGTAAAATGATATTTACATTTTGACGAACTTTATTGGCATACTAGAAATACTTTTACTCAGCAAAGGGAGGATTGATTTGAGTATAATATAAAAACATAATTAAATCCGATTACACTTTGATGAGTTAAACCCAAAAATATCATAACTTAAAACTATCAGTCAAAACGAATTGTTCGTCACATAATACGAATATGTATGAAATAATTGGTACCTGAGTTTATAGAAAACAAACACGCGTCATGCCATTTGACGTCAGCTAAAGCGAGTGCAATCTAGCGGCGTTTGAGCGGCGCTTTATTTAAGAAAAATATCTAAATAATTTGAATATTTGCAAGACAATTTATATTTTTTTCTGCATTATTAAAAATCGTGCATATTCGTCAATATAATAGTCGTTTGATACCACGTTGCTGTACAGTTAATAAAAATACTATTTTTTTTTTAAATAAGAGATTTCATAAATTACAGGCTGAAAGGGAAATTTTTCGCAAACAGAAAGCAGTAAGTATGGATGTTGGTGGAAGTGGTCCTTCAGTTTTTAAAATGGCCCCTAAAAATGTTGAATATTATTACAGATCCAAATACTACGAAATACGAAATAATGTAATTAATTTTAGCTTGAATATGATTTAAAAATTAGCTAGATACGGCTTAAATTGTAAACATGTAACTAAATAATAATATTAATTAAACTAAAATAATTCTTTAAAACATTTATTTTATAGATATATTTTTTAAATCTTTATTGGTTTAAATGATTTAATAAATTTGGAAATTACCTATATATAAAACTATGAGCTAGAAATGATGCCTAAACCAATTTTTTTAACTACAACCTTTGCTCTTAGAATATCATATGACATTGTCAAACTGTCATGTTCGTATTTTATGTTGTCTTTAAATATTGAGAAACAGTGAATAAAGTAAAATGTTCTTTTTCCATGTTACGTATATCTGTTTTATTAAATGTTTATTGTTTTAGGTTGTTCCTGTATCTCATAGTCATTTAATGTCATTAGCTCTGGATAGAATTACCGCTCAGTCTCCTCCGTGTTTTTTTCATTATACTCGAAACTGGCTGAATGTTTTGTGCATCAGTACATTCAAAGCCATAATATAAAAAAAGTAATATGTTTTGATATTAAAAAAGTTAATAACTAGATAGGAAATAATATATAAGCGTCAGTAGCTCAGTGGTTCAGGCGTTAGACACATGATCGACACGATCAATAGGTCGTGAGTTCATATCCCAGTCATTGGACTACTGATGTGGGCCCACTCCTAACACAAGTATTTATCTTAGTAGGAGGGGAGAACAGGAATACTAGTAGTCTGTAATCGAAACTGCTAGTAATCTTTAAAAAAAAAAAACAATATAATAATTAGGAAAATTAAAAGAACAACATTGGTAACACGCACATAACTCTCATCACACTTTGAGTATCGCTAGTATTGTCCACTTCTTCGAAATTATGAATCTGTAATAATATTAATTTAAAGTCTAGATGTTGTAATCAACGGAATGTTGATGTCGTTGATCTTGGTGTTATTTATTAATTCAGATCGAAGATTAAAAAAACATATTTTCAGGGCATCTGATTCCGAAGTGTCTCCAGGACGTCGCAAGCTAGTCAGGAATCAGTCTGAAGGGTCTCCTAAAGGTGAAGCGTCTGCAGAATTACGCAGACTGGTAGATGCTCCTACTCGCCGTAGGAGCGAGTATGGTGTGATAGGGGATACGGCGTGTATGGGCGATCACAAGGTAATATAACACTTAATTTTTTTGTGTTAATTTCAATTTATTACCACTGCATGTCTGAAATACATTTCTATGAAAAGATGTTTCAAAATGGTAGTCATTTTATAGTAATTTAAAGAATGCAGTAATTTAGTAAAAATATAATACTTCTTTCAAATTAGCACATTTATTATAATTCATTGTTATGTATTGATTTTTAAAAAGGGCGTCTTCATAATTTATGGGCGATATAATTAATTGATCTCAATACAAATACTCAGATTGTATATTGATAATAGATTATAAATTTAATTTACTATACATAAATATGAATTTGGAATCTATTATCGGATACTCATATCCGTGAATTGTCTCTTGTCAATTCTGATGTCAGATTCAGTCGCAGTCTATGTATGATATTTATACAAGTTTGTCCAAAATTTTTGCTGTTTGGATGGTGTTTATTTTTTTTAATAATTAAAGTCAACTGTAGTAAAAATTTTAAAATATCTTTCTTTAACTTCTTCTTCTTTGATTCTGGCCTACACTTGTGCAACAAGGTTTACGCACAAACTACTCTGCCAATGTCACGGATATTGAGCAAAACACAAATGAGATTAGCCGGTAGCACTAGTAGTTGTTAGTCTTTCTGTATAATAGACACCACAATAGTATGATTACAATTTTAGTTTAGACCTACAGCAAGAAAAATATTATAAAACATTAATTATTATATGAAATGTATCTTAAAGTTTTTTTTATTAAGCTTTTTAAATGTACATACAACTCTAACATGGCGACTAAAAACCATTTGGGGGAAATTAACGTTAATAGGACGGGGGGAATGTTAGAAGTGAGGAAATCATAAAGTCCAACGTTATCACTAAAATGACTGCTCTGACCGTTATGGCGGTAATTTGTAGTATGTTGTAATTACAATTAAATAATTTATTTTTATCATTTTGTAGTAGTATTCATTTTGAAACATCTTTCAACTTCAATTTAACACAGAATTTGAATTTTCAACTTTATATCAACTTTGGCTTTTAGTTAAGCGAGCTTAATTCCAAATAATTAGTTTTTCTATGAATAAAAATTTTTCTCCACAGCCGATATATCTCCGCGTGATGCTGCAAAGCGACCGAGGTATCGTTAAGTGTTGTGAAAATGTTTCTTGTGCCTTATGTTCCACCGCTATTAGAATTACGCCTAAGTTGCCCCGCCTACCGACAGACCCAGAAATATTCACTAAAAACCTCATAAACAATTCCTGTAGCCATCCCGATAAATTAGATGACAGATTAAAAAGAAATCGGACTGGTTCCCTAAATGAGAAAATATGTCGCATTCCATTCGTGGAAATCACTAGCGCCGATTATTCGAATAATGATGTCTTTGTTAATAATATAGATACATCACTATTAAGTCCTTCGCAATTTCTAGATCCGTATACGCCAGAAAGTGCTGAATCTCATTCGCCTAATCCAGAAGTTTCTAATGATTCCGATGAATTGACGGAAATCGATATATCAATCGATACTAAATCAAGTAAATTAACGAGAGATAGAAGTGTATCACCTTCTCAATTAAAATCTAGATTAGATATGCTATTGAGTGAGAAAGACAAAAAACATGAATTGCACAGATTAAACAGCAGAGAGTCTTGCAAATCGGATGGTGGTAGTGGTCTGTGTTGTTTAGCACTTAAATGTTACGGGTTCTGTAGGCGGAGGGCGAGGAAAGTCAAATGTGATTGTAGTGGCTTGAAATGTTGCACTTCATGACGTATGGATTTTACTTAACGTGCCTTTGCCTTTTGACACGAAATTCGAATTTCGTTAACAAATGAAATTTAAATTTCAAATGTTTTGTATTTCTAGAGCAAAGGCTTGATTGTATTTTATTGTAGCATAGACAACCTTTTTGGTTGCGAATGGTGATACCATTTGTCGTTTTGACGCTTACTTAATGTATACTTGACGCATGAATGTTCACTATAGTATTATTTTATGAGTTATTGGAGAAATACTTGCAATCTTCTAAATATTACTTGACATCTTCAACTTAGAGAAAAATAAGTACAAAAAAGTTCTGCTTTAAATCCCTTTATCCACTCCTTTAAAAGTGTATTTTTTATCAATAATCCTGAAAAAACATTTTACAAACAAACAAATAAAGGTTTATTAGTGAATTTTTAAATACTTATTTTCCATTATTATTTTCTACTCCCTTTACCTTTTATAGACTATTGAATTTCATTAGAATAAATTTTAAAAACAACAACGTTTCATATAAACTCAAAACAACAAAAGAGTTAAATTTCATACATCCTTCCTTTGTGGTCCTCTACGTTGAAAAAGGAACCCCTGTGCAGAATTTCAAGTTTCTAACAATTATAGTTTGGACCTGTATTGATATAATAGTCAGTCAGATTCCGCTTTTATAAACATAGATATTTGCTTATATTTTCTTTAGGTAATCAATGATTTATATTCAGCTGTTAGCGATATTAAAAATCAAATAAGTATTAAAGTCATATTGTTGAAATTTTCGATTAGCGTTATGACTGAGAGCTGCAAGTAATTTTTTAATAACTGTACGCATGCATTTTATGTTGCAATATTAGTTTTATATTTTAATTGTAAATAGTTTTGTTTTAGCTAGTCTTTAGCACGGCTGTTCCACACTTAACCAATTAGTATATTCGTAAGTGACTTAAAGCTGTGCTTTTAAAAGTGAAATTTAACCAAATGGTCCAAAAATCTAGTCTAGCACTGCTCAAGTGGATGTTAGTCACCACCATTATTTTAAATTACTGATTACAATTTTAATTAGATATTGCACAAGTCATTTGAAGCCGTCTGTAGCACTTCCTCAAATGTTTATAGTTGAATTTTCGATTGGTTTAAATTTTGACAGCTGTCATTATATATAGACTAGTTTTTTTTTTATAAAAAGATCTTTTATATTAAAAAGTGTTTTTTCTTTTAAATAAAAACTCTAATTTAATTCGTCAATCTATTTATCTAAATAATATCTATATCTATAATCATAATTTAATATGGCGCAAACTACCATATTCTAAAACATAACAAAATTACACGATATATCAAAACTTCTTAGATAATAACTTTTGATCTAATCTTGGTAATCAGTAATTGAAAATGTAAATGTGACTATAATCCATTTCACATCTAATTTAATTACATATGACCAAAAATATACTCATTGTATATGTTGACTATTGATATTTAATTTCAAATACAATAATTCGAATATCGATTCTTAATGTAAGACTGGTTTTATTGTTTTTGTTAGAAAAATGGATTTATAAAAAAAAGTACAACTTACATGATAGATTTTAATTTTTTTTTGTAAATCTATTTTTTTGATTGCGCTAAAGTATTTATGTAATGAAACCTTTTTAGTGCTTTACACTCGAAAATAAACATTCCTCACAGAAACATTTTATTTTTCTTTATCCCAATATAAAAAATCTGCAGTAGTGTCCCAATCCTTATCGCACTATTGTTAGTTTAAAAGTGAATATTAGTTGCTTTAGTTGTAAATAGTTGTTGTTTAGTGAACCTCAACTGTATTTGTGTTGCTTGTAAGTATGTTTTTATATTTGTTAGCTTTTGTATGCAAATAAAAGATGTGTCGTTATTAATGTTAATTTTTAAAAATTTAAATGGAAATTCCAATATTTACGTTGTGGCCAAAAATATTAAAAAAAACGAGATAATTCACTGATTAAGGTAATGACGAAATAGATTTGAGTCCCTTACTAAAAGGTTAGATATCGAGCTTGGTTTAAAATTAATAATGTTGACAACACTGTTTATTTCAAAATACCATATCATATATTATTAATATAAATAACATTTCTCTATTTTCTGTGTTTATATTCAATAATGGGAAAGCCAAAGATACAGCCTCATCTTTAGAAGTTTACTTATTACTCATTACCTTTAAATTAAATTTTGAATATTAACTAGTTAGAAAGGGACACAGTCCTGTTTCAATTATCTTCTTCAATATAAAAAAGTTCAAACGGTCAAATCCTGGCATTACATTTTCTGAGCTGTTCAGTGGCTACCCACATAAAAGCTGTCAAAAATCAACTACCAGTCCTGGTCCTTCCCGTTCTGGAAAGGGTCTAGTCTTGGCATCAACTTTGCTGAGCTGTTCAGTGGCCACCCACATAAAAGCTGTCAAAAATCATCTACCAGTCCTGGTTCTTCCCGTTCTGGAAAGGTTCAGATCTTGGCATTACTTTTGCTGAGCTGTTCATTACCCACTCACTTAATCAACTACCAGTCCTGGTTCTTTCCGTCAGTGCAAAGAGTCTGGTCTTGATCTTCAATTACTTCTGCTAAGCTGTTCTATAAAAAATTCCAAAATTCTGGATGTGCTTCAAAATAAATTTAAATTTACGGGAGTTAAGAAATAGAAATTGGGATGATATAAAAATTATCCTTCCCATATTCCCCCTTTTATTGACAATTGGAGGGAGCAGGTACATAGATCCCATCATCTTTTATAATCATAATTAGAAGCAGTTCATTACCTTTAAAGTGTAATTACAAACCAAAATGTCGTTTACGCCACATAACGAACAATTGCTTTGAAAGTGCGTCTCTCTCACTCCCACTCCCACCCCCACTACCAATTTACGTGATGGCGATCAGTTCTCACGAGTTACTTAATCATTATTTGTGCTTGATGATTCGATCACTGATTACTACTTACTTAATGATGAGTTTGTTTGTTTGTATGTGCTTTTCTCAGGAACTACTTACACGAATTGAAAAATTGTTTTAGTGTTAGATAGCTAATTTATCGAGGAATTCTATAAGCTATATGACATTACCCTGCGACCCATAGGAGTAGAGCATGAGAGGTTTTATTGCGTGTACATGATTGGTGATAAAGCAAAGAAAGTTTTAGTTTCTTTAGAAATGTATTATATATGCCTACGACACAATCTCTCTATCTCTCTCTTTCTCTCTTTTATAATTATGTTAAATCTCTCAAAATTATAAAAAAAGGATGTATTATTCATACTGTAGTATAAATAGCTGGTTTTTATAAGTACAACAGTTTTAAATTAAACAAATATAGATAAGAAGAGACTATAACAAGATCTAGCTATTAACAAAGGTTTAAACTTGGTTTAACGATGTTATTTTAAAAAATACAAAAAGTGTTAATCTAAAAACTATGGTTTTAGATAAACCATGTTTTGTAATAAGACTGTCCTGTTCTATTACATAACAAGGTTCAGTTGTTTAACAATGCTTTATAAAAAAATGTCATACAAAAGTTGTAATCTAATCTAAGTTTTAACTTGGTTAATCGATTATAGAATATGTAATACAAAAAGTGGTAATTCAAAAACCATGGTTTAGAGATAAACTTCGTTTTGTAATAAGAATGTGTCCAAATGAGGAAGTGGTAATGTAGATATAGATTGACAGACACTTGTCGATATTTACATGAAAACCTATCCTCCAAACGTCAATTCAAGGAGATATATAAAACATATACATCTATATACATGGTATGTATATGTACAGGAAAGTATACATAATATAGGAGCAATTACGCAGGTACAAGCAGTTCGATAATATCTTTTCCTGCTACAGTCTATTGTTCAGACTAAGGAAGGGAGTCCAAGTAGAATAATAAATATCTAGACATTAATTGTATACTTTTCACTTAATTCCTATATTTAGTACTAGAAAAGCGTCACGACACCATCACTGTATATCTGTGTGTATATTTGTCCGTATTTTTGTATGTGCATATCTGTGAATATCAAGGTGTATCTTTGTATGTGCGTATCTGTGTGTATCTATGCTTCTATATGTATCTGTATATGCATGTGTATGTGTATCTGTACATCTGTATGCATATATCTATGTGTATGTCTGTGTGTCTGGAAATATGCGTGTATATATATAAATGTGTGTGCCTGTGTGTATCTGCGTGTCTGTGTATACATATTTGTACTGTGTATATCTGTGTGTATGTGTATCAGCGTGTTTCTGTATTTATCTGTGTTAATATGTGTGTATAAATTTGTATTGTATGTATCAGCATGTTTCTGTATATATATGTGTATATATGTGTATCTGTGTATAACCGTGTATCATTTTATCGGTATATCAACCTTTGGCATCGTAGTGCCCAAACTAGTGGACCGATTTTGATGCGGTTTTCTTTATTTAAAAGCTGATTTAATCGAGATATATCTCAGCTATAATTTTTGAAGATCTATTCAGCCGTTTGAAGACTATCAGCTCATTCATAACTTAAGAGCTGCGTGACCGTTTAAGTCTACTGTTTTTCTGAGACTGTAATTTTTTTTAAATTTTTAATTAAAGTTTTATTTATAATATTTAAGATAATACCTATTCCACATGACAATAGCAAGTGCAATTGAATTAATAACATAATAATATAATAACGCAGTTCCAAGTATCTGCAGATCAGGGCATTGAATGCTTATCTTGAATCAGTCGCGTTGATATCACACTTGGTTGATTTTTTATCATAGAGTAAGTTAGAAATGCTATCAATATTATAATGAACAGATTTGGAGCAGTTTGACTAGTGATTTTATATTATAAAATTGTATAGAGTATAGTTGTTTAGGATAATGTGACATATAAGTGTTCTGTAGTGCAATAGCTCCGTTAACCTGGAGCTGGGCCACAAGTCTCAAGTACTTCTCTTGTACTGTTTCTTTTCTGAAAAACTGACTTGACTAACTTCTCTCATCTATAATTATTTCTATAGATAATTGATAATAAATAATATCCCTAGAAATATGTAGTTTCAGAAAGAAACGTCTCAAATCAATTATTACCTCTAGAAATAATAATAGTTTTAACTTTCCTAGAAATCTATAGTTTTAGAAAGAAAGTTCTCAAATCATTATCTTTAGAAATAATAATAATTAGATGAATCAAAATATATCTTTATATATTAATAAAAATTTTACGTCCCTAATTTCTGTATATGGAAGATATTTAGAAATTTTATTGCAGGGGGTTAACACTAATAAAAGCTAAAACAATTTAATCAGAATTTTTGCATTTCTATCTGTATGTAGGCGTATAACGCTATAATGGCTGGAACGATTTGCATAAACTTTGGCCCAAAGCCGTCTTATATAATTTATTTAAATTAGATACTTTTATCTCAGAAAAATGTATAGTTCCTGTGGGATAGAAGACTACTATTCACACATCTTAATATATCAGAACAAAATTTTATACACATATAGTTTGTAATTTAAAT
>JAOPUB010033072.1:0-10973 GCA_027564055.1 Neptis clinioides
ATCTATTAGCGAATTTTTTTAGTAAATTAAGTTATATATAGTATACTTAAAAATTCAGAATCTAATCTAAAATTATCGGTCAGTCCAAAATTTTCAGTAAAAAGCTTTTAAACGTCCGATACGATTTTTATGAAGAAACTAGCCGACCCGCGCGATTTCTATAGTCTTTCACCTTGGTCTTTTCTTCGTGACAAGCCAAATAAAAAAAAATAGTCGAAAAAATAACCCGCGATTTACTTTAATACCTACATGTTTAGATTTTTGTTATCAACTATTGATGAAGTGTTTTTATTTTTTAAATCATAATTGAATACAACAAGGTCTGTACCATATTACAATAATTGTTTGAAGCCATTTCTGTATTAACTTATTGGAAACATTTGACATCGACATTAATTCTATTATTTGACATTAGAATTTACTATTTACAACATGGTCGCGGCCGAGATTCGTAACAAATGCGATAATATTGTTATTTGCTTAGCATATAATGACACAACAACAAAGCTCCTCCTTATAGTACAACAGGATGTCCACTTATATTAATACTACTATTTTAACCAGTATATACCCAAGACTCTTTGCAGAATGAAAGATAAATAAATGAGAACAATTTATAATTTATATATAAATCCTGTAATGTCTCTAGTTTTGTAGTGATGTTTGCGAAGTCTAGTTTTACATTTTTTTTCCCTAGATTTATTAGAATGTTATTGATGAAATATTAATTATTTCGTAATTTTGTTAAAATAGTTATTGATCAAATATTAATAATTTCGTTATTTTTGTTGGAATAATTATTGATGAAATACTAATTATTTCGTCACTTAAGATAATTATTCATGAAATTTTAAGTATTTCGTTATTTTATTCAAATAATTATTATTAAATATTAACGGTGTCATTGATTAAATACCAATTCTTTCGTTATTTTGTAAGAATAGTTATTGCTGAAATATTAATTATTTGGCTATTTAGTTAGAATCGCTATTGATAAAATCCTTTCTTTTATATCAAAAGGCTGAATAACATTTATTAGAAATAATAAGAATGAGTAGTACCGACTTAAAATTTTAAATAAAGAGCAGTTCCACCTAGACATAATTTTTTTAATCTCCTGATTCTTGTATTAGCTCTGATTTCAAAGATTTGCCGTAGAGATCTTTGATAAAGTGGACATCTTGTTTCATAACCAGTATTTAGGAATGGTACGACTGCTGTCGCGATCTGACTGAGCTTGTAATTTAGACTATTTACACATTTCCGTGTTGTTAAGTCACGCTTTCGGGTCCGAGGAGTGTGGTGAGGGTGGGGGCTCGGACTCGGGGCGCGGTGACGCCACCAGCGACATCAGCTAGGAGTCTGCCACTACTGCGTCACGCTCGGACTTCACTTGTTGCTGTAATTATATACATATATCTGTAGTCAATCAAACTACAGACGACTGCACACGTGTGACTTAATCCCATAAACTACAGAACTGAGTTTTTTATTTAAAAAACTGTTGAGGTTTTGTTGTAATGGTATCATACAAACAAACAGTAAACATTTGGCTTACTTATTCGTGCAATAGCAATTTTGGGCAACTACAACGTTTAAGTGTAAAATAAAAAAAAAAGATTTATTGTCTAGTAGATGATTTTAGGATTTTTTGGCGAAACAAAATGCATTTATCAAAACGTTTTACTCGAATCAAATCTAATCTAAAGTATAAATCAAAGTTATTTAAAATGAACAATGAATAAAGTATTATTTAAAAAAAAAATTACGGTTGCACGAAACGTAGTCGCATGTTGAGCAAAGGCGTGTGACGTCATAACTTTCACACTTCGCACATAAATGTATCTTACATTTGTGCACAAAATAATATGAACCCATCGTTCCGCTACAGCACGAGCTTGGAGTCTTACTAACCATAGCCTTGGTGAGCACCGTGGCATCCTTGAGGCTGAGCACCTGCAGCACCTGCGCCTCGCCGCCGCCCTGCAGCATCACCTGCGCCACGCCGCCGCCCATTGAGATCGTCTCCAGCCCTTCGCCGTTCTGCTCCACCTGCATCATTAATAACTTTCATATTCTACAACACTAATGAGCATTTTCAGGGTTCGTGTCTTTTTTGGAACATGAAATGAGAAAGCAACAAACCAACAAACAGACTTACATCAATACATATAAATAAAATTGATCTTTTTGTAATGTTAAAATAAACGCTTTCTACTATTTTCTCTGTCTGTACCGGCTAATCTCCAGAACGGCCGGACCGATTTGAACGGGGCTCTAACTGGCAGATAGATGACGTTATAGAGCTACTTTTGAGAAAAATGTTGAGTACCGCGAAAACACATTACAACTCAGGGAAGCGAGGGCTGATCGGCAAGTTTGTAATATTATAAAAAACCTATTAAACAAACTGAAAAGTAATGATTTTTTAACGATTTTGTGGGAGGAGAAGGTCAATACAAAACAGAACTATTACATCTTATTATTGTATAAAAAAAAATAACACTTCTCTGTTTGTTTGTTTGAAAGCGCTAATCTCAGGAACTACTGGTTAAAATTGAAATTTTCTTTTTGTGTCGGTTAGCTCATTTATCGAGGCAGGCCTATATACAGCAAAGAAAAACAAGCAAAATAAAAAAGATACACACCTACCGTGCAGCGGAGCGAGGTTAGTGCAACTCAAATGAAACCCACACATAGCGCACATCGCACTCAGTGTACTCACTGCTTTATTGCGCACATAACAAATATAAATTATTCACTCTTCAAACTTTATATAAACGTAACTCGTATAATTTTGAATTTAAAAAAAAATTACTTAAACAAGACCGGCAGGCACTGAAGACTTGTGTGGGAGTTGAGAACCCAATTTTTTTTTTACCGTTTATCAATGAAATTGCCTGATACGTCACTTTACAATGCACAAATAAAATATTTGGACCTTACCCTCTAAAAGCTTGGAATTAAGAGATGTAATAAGAAAATGAAAAAGTAGAGTTAAGTTTAAAAAAAATTACTAGCATATTACAAATTGCTAGTATTCTTGTTCTCCCCTCCAAGTAAGTTGGAATGCTTGTTAGGAATGGACCTCAGTATTAATTACGTAAAAAGAATCGCAGTTTGAAAAGACTTTTGCGTGTTGTTTCTGCACCGAAAACAACGTTTTGTTAATGCCCAAATTGTAAAATATTATGCCATTGAATTCCCTTCTTTAAAAAATATAAGATTTAAGGAATAAAATCCTTTGTCCATATGGTTATGGTTATTGTTTTGTATATTTTCGAGTGTGAACGGTTTTGTAAAATATTGGTACTAGTTACAGAAGTCTTCTTTAACAACTATCACAGTAGCTACTATGACGTCACTCCTTTGCTGTGACGTCATAGTATCAAGATTTAATTGATAAAAATAATAATTTATTGTACTGCCAGTAAATAAATCACGTATATAAAAATTAAAAACAACGTATGTTTGCACGTTGATCCATATTAAATAATTTTGAATAAGTAGCACGTTCATATAAAATTCCAAGAGCATCAAAAACAAACACAAAAATTCAATTTTCCTACTTAATATTAACAATAATACAGACATCAATACTGATATAACTAAATATTTATATAACAAATCAATTCAATTAGCCCGAACAAGATACTCAATGAGTTTAGACTGACCTAGAAACCGTAAAAGTATTACGTAAGCATTAAAGGGGAGGGCAGAGTCTTTGCTTTGCTTATTTTCGATGTCATGAGGGGTGGGGGGATCTGCATGGTATTTACGTCAGCGATAAAAAGAAAACATAACAAAAAATACATGCATCGATGTTTACGTAAGCATGGAGATACGATTAGGGCTTTGCTTACTTTTGCTGTCGTGAGGGTTTGTATTATCGTGTTGATAATTGTAAAAAATCTGCTTACGTAATATTTCAATGGCCCCATATCCGTAGCATAATTAAATAGATAATAATTGCAACAAATTCAAAACGTCATGCTACACATTATAGTTACAGACAGCATAAAAAATAAAATATTTCTTTATATATAATAAAAACAATAAAATATGCCGACTGTACGTTATCACAAAATACAACAAACATATACTTAAAGTACAAAACTGACGAGACTTGAGTGCTTATAAACTCCCAAAATAACAAAAGTAACACAAATAAAAAACAAAATAAAATTTTAAAATGTCTGCCATTTTATACTGGGTGTTCTTGGTCAATTTTGAAAATATTATTTATCAATACATATAAATAAAATTGGTCTGTCTGTTTGGAATATTGAAAATAGCGGCTCTTTACTAAGTGCATTAAGTCACGGCACGTATACCAAAACAATTTTTTTTAATAAAATCCTCACATCCTCAAAATAAAAACCTCAGCGAAGCCAGAGCAGGACGGCTATTCTTATGGGTCGGCAATAAAGTATGGCAAATAAAGTTAAATTGTATTACCGACTCATAAAAAATTAGACTGCAAAGTAGATTATATTTGATTAATATAATAAAAAATAACTATTTAATTTGTTTTAGAACCAAATATATATTTTAAATGATGATGATATTATTTTTTTTCAAAACTGACCAAATAACATCCAATATATTAACATTAATAATAATATTGCACTATACAGAAAGGGATGTACTCAATCACAAGCAACATTACAAATCAAACAAGGACGATGGTCAAACAATTTGGACTTTAACCCCTCTCCCACTTCACTACATAGTATAAAGCATAGACCTCTCTGTCCGTCCATATGCTTCTTTAAAACTACAGAACGGTGAGTTATGCGCTTTGTTTAAATAGATAGTGATTCAAGAAGAAGATTTATATTTATATAGTAGAGAAAAATTAATTTTGGATTTATGATTGTTCAATCATTGTATAAAGACTCATAAAGCAATAGTGGATCTATAAAAATAAAAAAAATCGAAACAAGGGGAGTTAAATCGGGGCACACATTTATGCATTTAAAGTCATGAAACATGTGTAATATATTTTTTTTGAAAATCAACCCTTAAGAGGGTAAAAGGAGGGTGCAAAGTTAGTATAAATGAAAACTCCTCAGCGAAGCGTACCTCATAGAACACATTGTAGAATAATTAAATAAGATTTAAATACTATAGAATTTGAAATATATATAAAATGAAAAAGGATTCTATATTTTGGGGATCAATAGTTAACAAACTTATGGTTTGGGAACCTGTCTGTCTGTTTGGGCCAAATAATCTTATGTAATGGCTGAACCAATTTGAACAGGGCTTTCACTAGCTGATATTATAAGGAGTAACAAAATCCACAGCTGCATAATTATAACAAAACAAAAACACAATGGTGGTTATATTTATAAAAATAAATTAAGTTCCATGAAAACATAATAAAACTCAGCGAAGTGAGGGCAGGTTGGTTAATATAATATATTGTATATAAATGTTTTGCGTTACTTTTCTCTATTTTATTAATATACTATATTTGTTTGACCAAAGTCTTAAATGAAAACCATGTGCATAACAAAAACTTGACAATATGGCCGACTCATGCATAGGAACAACTGAACAAGCATATCTTTGGTATACATTCATAGCTAACGACTTACAACTACAGATTATATAATCTATGACTAATAAAAAAATACTTGTTTAATTTTATTTGTAAAAAAATAGCATTCTATAAGTAAGCGTTGGAGAGATCTAATGTAAATGTAAAATGGCACATGGCCATGTCTGCCGTAGTCACAGTCTAGAGAAAAGACAAAACTGATATGTGATATAAAGATGGCGCTGTTGTAGCCAAAGGACTGTCATTTGGTTTTTACAAAACCCTGACCGGTTAATTAGGAATTTAGGGAAGGCCGATGAATTATAAATTTATGTCTAACAGATGATATTGATAATGGATCTCGATCCGAAATCTATGGATTGAAAAAGGATTCTAAATTCAAATTTTTGTTTAGAAAATACCAATATGAAATCTGTTTATCGATTCGTTATTCGAAAAATTAGGATCACAGATAAAAATTATTTATGAACAAATTTGAATTTAGATTTTATTTTTCATACACAATCCATAGATTTTGGATTGAGATTGATTATTAATTTCGGACGTAAGAAAATAGGAGGCCTTACTTAAGGGACAATCTTTTATAGGTTCAGTTTTGGCAAAAATGGTTTAAAGGCCTATGTGTACAACTATTTAGAGGCCTACAGCTTAGGAAACAATGACCTTAAGAGGCCTTAGTTACACATGTTTTAGAAATCTATTATTCTTAGAGATCAATAGTGACAAATCGCTCACTAGCGCCACCTATAACACAGACCTAACTACAACAAAACATAGTACTCTTCTCTAGTCTTTAATATTAAATAAATATTATTACTATTAAAAATCAATGCGAATTAATTTCTTTGGATATAATATATGAATATACGAATTTGTGTGTGTATGTGTTTGTACTATGAAGTCAGTTTAAGCGTTTTTCATGATACTCGAACATAATCTTTATTTATGTATAATGCAAACTCTACGTAATGACATTTCTCAAGTATATAGTGAGAATGATATTTTTTATTTATTTCTTGTCGTTACAAGTTTCATTTATGTTTACAAATAAGACTATTCGGGGATGAGTTCGTTATTATGATAGATGATCCTAATTGAACATTTCAATACAAATAACTTAGGAAACATTGTTTTGAATATGATTGAAGACCAGAAAGCAAAACAAATAATATTGCCGTCTTTTATTAAATTTATTTTTCCTCTAGTTTCATATAACATTATAAATATGTTTAAAATATAAAATATTATCAATTAAAAATCTTTAACTAATGTCTAAAGTGGGAGCAGGGGGAGGTAGGAACAGCTACTGCAGAAAGAAAAATAGGTACATGCCATTTTTGTTTTTATATTATTTTATTTATGTACCAAACATATATAGTTACATTATATTACACAAGTTTATAGTATAAAGAATAACTTATCTCTAGAAAGAGATCCCTGCCAGATAACCTCGAGTATAGAAGTTATTATTATATTTGTGGTATAGGTAGGAAAAAAATATAAATACTAAAATACCAATACATAAACTATACTAAGTATATTAGTATTAGCATACTACACTATATGCTAGATATATATACACTAATATTATAAACTATATAAGCAGCAAAATTGTGAACAATTTGAATTAATTAGCTCATCTAGCTAACTTTTACTATGGGGGCAATCTTGAAATTCCAATAATTAACTGTTAATTTTAAAAAAGTTAATAAATTCCACGATTCATGCTTTCCTCACCTTCGATTTTTTTTAATGTACATGAAAACATGTCTGTTGATGTACAAATAAACATTAATAGATTTTATAAAAATTCAATAGGTAAAGTCTCGTTTTATATTCTCTTAAAATAAAAATAAATTAATTATTCAATAATTTATTTTGATGAAATTTAAATTACCAAATCCATCACTACAAGTAATTCTGTGCATTTTTTTTAATTTGATTACTTTATTATATTCTACATAAATTTTTATAATAAAAGGTGGTGTTCAAAGACAGAGATTAATAAGCTCAAATTGACGAAGCTATAGCCGAGGGCTTTTAACGAAATAAACAATGGGTCATTGGGGATACGAGAAATATCGACAACTTCCACTTACAGATTAATAGGGATCCTTTAAGATATTGTTTCCAACTTCTTGCTTCAGGCTATTGAATTGCTTAATTTATTTTATTTAATGATAATCTGGAGTTTATATCTGACAGTATACACAAATTAGCGTCACAATTTATTTTTGTTTTATTTAATTGTAACATACCTATGTCCGTTAGGGCTCGAGATAAAAAAAAAGCAAATCCTTATAGCAATGTCGTCGCTATGGGGGCATTAAAAGACTACTGTCCTATCCTCCTTAGAGAAAATAAATGTTGTCAAATAGCCAGAAATTTTACGCAAGATCAATCCTGAAATCAACATATGCTAAGCCGACTTAAGAAACTTAATAACACATGACTCATGACACATGATTTGACAATGTAAAACATGTAAACAAATTTATTCACAGTATTCATTATTTTTCCTGTTTTGTAAATTACATTTTACTATAGTAGATTGGCTAGAATTTAAGATTTACATTCATTTTAGTTTAGGTAATATAAATAAGTCTACATTAATTTAGTTTAGGGCTCATATGTACAAATTTTTTTGACATATTTATTTCTAGTTCATGTATCATTAATTATTAAATCAAAAGTAAAATTGATGAATTTCAAGTAGTAGTAAAGTAAAATTGATGAAGTTCGGCGGAAGTACTATACCATAATCAAAATACCCACTTATGTGTTAAATAAATTGTCATAGAAATTAAAATCACGATAAAAATCTGACGTTCCATATAAAAAAGTCGAAGACATGTAAAGAAACTATGAAAACGTCAGTTCAAGGTCAACGTAATAACAAATACGGCTATTGTATATTTATAAGTTAACATGGAATTGTATAATTTGTAAGAAGAAATGTTTTATAACAAATAAGATGAAAATCTTATTTTTGCAACTGGTAAAGTAGGCAGCATGGCACGTTTGAAGACAACAGTAGTAGAAAGTTATTATTTAATTTAGATTGTGAAGAACAGTACCAGTTTTTGGTAGTATAGATCATCAAAGCAAAATATTGTCAAGTTGCATTATTACTCTACATAAAAATTCACTGTGTTATTGACTATCTCAATCCCTCTTTCAGCTATCACCACCCTGTAAGGAAATGTTAATACGGTGCGCCTGGTCAGGAGAAATAGTGGATTGTGATAAAATATTCAGCGTCCACCGTACTGTTCATGGTCACTGCTGTGCTTTCAATGTTATTCTTGCTTTCGATTCTACAGAGAGGTAAAAAATATTTAGAAAATCATCAAGTAGCAAATTCGTTTCGTTTTGATCAGATCTTTTCCTCTAATGTTAAATATTAAAGCCTCTGTAGCTCAGTGGTTGAGGTGTAGGACTCATAATCGATAGGTCGTGAGTTCAAATCCCAGTCAGTGGACTACTGACGTGGCCAACTTCTAACACAAGTATAGGAATACTAGTAGTATGTAATCAAAACTGCTAATATCTTCTTCTTTAAAAAAGTTAAAAGAAAGAAATCCCTAAATCCTCCATCATCTGGCCCTAATGCAATGCCTAAATATTGAACTCTTTAAGACGAATTATTTAATTCCAAACTCCCTTAAGATTCCATCATCAGATCAGCTCCAAATTAGATTCCAAATGATTGACATGAAGATTCATTTGAACTCACAAATTTTGAGTAATATTGAAGAACTAATTTGTTTTTATAGCAAACTGGATAAAACTATTTATACAGTAAAAAGACAACATGAACCAGGACAACAACAAGGACTTATTGTAGTTTTGGACTCCATGATCGATGACTACACTTACACATTGTTTAATATGGTTGGGTTTGAAGTAAGTGATTAATTTCATAAAATTATTTATGATTTTAATTACGACAGATGAAATAGAATCAAATAGATCAGGAAAGTTGATTTTTAGGTTGTGTAGAAGAAAGCAAATCTAAAATGGCGATTATTTTAAATGAACTGCTTTCATTAGATTTCAGTTAACAAAATATAGTAAAAAATATATGTTTCCCGTGTGTTTTCTCCTTCAAAATTAACCGATTTCAAATATTTTTTCAGTACTAGTTAACCCGCCCCGGCGACGCTCGGGTGCTATTGGCGACGAATAATAATTAATATATTTAAGCGCTTATGATAGTGAACATATTTTATCGTTATCCTGGGTGAACTCTGAATTTATCCGCAATAAAATATAATCTATATGTTAATCCAGGTTATAAACTATCTATGTACCATATTTCATAGAAATCCGTTCGTTGTTGTCGCGTTATTGAGTAACAAATATTCAAACATACAAACTTTCACATTTATAATATCAGTAAGATTAAATTATCAAAATCTAGGCTATGCCAGACCGTCGACCGTCGAAAAAAGGACTGTCAGGCATGGTCAAGGCTGAGTGAGAGAAAGAGCTTCTATGTGGTGTATAAAAATTATTGCTTTAGTCTTAAAATATAGAGGGAAAATAAGGAATACGTTAGTATGGGAAAATTATTGCTATCAATTCCTTGGCATATAAACAAACTTACCTAATGTGATGTACTTACAGTCAAATCAATATTTTAATCTGCACTTTTCAAACTTTGGAAAATCAGGAAGAGAAGTTTGGATCATGAGCAAAATTTTTTCAGGTGTTTATATTCGATCCCACACATTTCGCAGATCCTTCAGGAGGAAGGGTTATCCAACGCATAGCTCAACCAGGCCAGGCAGCATTTTTTGAGATACACTCCGTTAAACAAATTGCCACAGAGGAAGTCAGAAAATATCCTCAAAGCACGGTCTAAGTTTTATCTAAATCTTTTAGCACAATTAGCTGATTTAAAGCCATTTCCAATTATAGGATTGTCCAATGTAATTATTAGCTCTACTTGCATTAAAGTATTGGCTCATGTTGAAACGTAATTACCTAACAAACAAGTATCGGATAGAAATCAAATCAATGCGCAACAAGTAACACTTACCGACCAATTATTGTATTAATTTGAAATTTAAATATTTACCTTTATATTATTGTGCGCTATTGTCAATCGGACTTATTACAAAACGGAGTTAACTAAAACCATGGTTTTTGGATAGCCACACTTTATATAAAATCATCATTAAACCAGATAAACCTTGTTTTGTAATAAAACCGAATATCTGCATAGTCTATTGGAGCATCCCAACTGATATCATAAATGTGGCAGGAACTCTGATTATCTATCCGTTACGCTTAAACTATTGAACTGATTATAATGAAATTGTATCCTATTAAAGACATTGCATGAGCAGCGGCATTCAAATTGTGATCACGTCCCTGTAGCGAGCACGTGAAATATTCACAA
>JAOPUB010033082.1:0-10968 GCA_027564055.1 Neptis clinioides
GGGAAGGGGAATGAAGAGGAGAATGCTACGGTTTCGGTTGATCCTGAGTGCGAGCTTAGAATACCCTAGACCAAAACATCAACGGGATGGGAAGGGGAAGGATAAGTCCGGTCCACATGCGGCTCGACAGGAACACGTTAGTGACACTTTGCGGCCGGATTCGCATGCTGGTGGTTGCAAGCCAGTCGGGGAACAGAGCCCGAGAGAAGGGGTGCTGGGGTACTCGACTCTTATGAGATGCTCGTTCGAGAGATCGTTTTCATCATCAATATAGGTGTTAGCTTTTAATATTCACTGTATTATTCCCTAAACTAACATCTATTCACATTAGTATTTGCTTTATTTTTAGTTAGTTTAATTTTATATTAGTTTTTAATTCTTACTTCTGGATCGTAATCCCACTAGCGTCGCTTATTAATTTATAAGTGTTATTGGAAAGTTTGTGCCTACTTTTATCACTACATTTCTCATACAAATCATATTTAATGAAGAGATTCTCATCTCTACTTGTTAATTGTTTTGTATCTATGATTAAATCCTTAATTTCCTGCAAAATAAGTACATGTGAATAATTATCCATAATTGACTGTATGTATGCACCAGAAATTTAAATTTTATTTGAATCTTTAATGCTCTATCAACTTACCCATGTAGTATTACTACGTAATGGTCTACTTCTTGTACATTTAATTTCTTGAATATTTCCAACTGAAGTACAACCAGAAGGTCTTTTAATAATTTCTGCGTTAGGTACTGTTACTACTATACACGGTTCGTATGCAGTCTCCCCATTATTATTGATAAATAAAGATAAACTCTCACTATCCGTAGAACCAATGAGATAAGTTTCCCTGTATCATAAGAAAAGGAAAAATTAGTTTAATACCATTCTTCGGCTATAGGAGACGTTTTAGGTAGTAGCCAGAATCATGGCAATTCTGATATATGGACAATTATGTGGTTGACATCGTTGTTCTTGCACATGACAACACTTGCAAGATGATAAATATGTATTTATTGGTAAAGTGTGCCAATTTCTTTATTGACGCTAAATGCAGATATTTTCAACATAAATAACAGACGACTTACCGAATTCTTCCAATAAACTAACATTACTCATTACTCATAATTAATATATATAGTTAAAAGTATCTTAAATTGTTTACAACTGATGTTATAAAATAAAAAACATAGGCGTCACTTTCCCGCCATTTCGCGAACCCCGTAGATTATAAATTCGATTTAAAGTTCGATATTTGAAAATAGTTCTCATAAATGCGCACTGTTGTGTAAATACAACATCCCCAAAAAGTATAGATTAAAAATAACTTCTGATGATTTTTTAATTATTTGACTAGTAAGTTGTGTTTCTGAACGATGTACTTGAATTTCAAATGCCATTTTGACAAAAATATAAGTTTTGGAGCGAAAAGTGTTTTGAAGTTAATTATTAAATAACTTCTGTTTTTCTTATATAAACAAAATACACATTTTTGAAAAAAAATCTAGATGCTGGATTTTTTTTATCATTTTTCCTTTATTATAATACCTTGTATTAAATATAATTTGGAAAAATCACGCATTTAAGGATTAATTGTTATTATAATATTAATTAATATTGAATTTATTTCTATATAACATTTATAATCTGTATTGAGTATACTCGAGTTATTATCACAAATTACTCGAGTATACTTACGTCACAGTAGTGTATGTAAAATCAAATCTGGTTAGTTACACCATTTATAAGTCAGGTATTGCTGGATCGTTTGAAAAACGACATCGGCTACTTTTTAATTCCAAAAAAGAGAGGATTATGGATAAAAATGGATTCGGAATTCAAAGTACATACAAAATTCATATTTGAAATCTATTTTTAGTCTGTTATCTTTAATCAAAATTAGAAGAATAGAACAAAATTAAATTTCAAATTTGAATTTTGAATTTTCTACACACAAATTTAAAATTGGAATCTATTTTCAGTCTATGATATAATAGATAAAATTTAAAATAGTGCATAAAAAATTTAATTTTAGAATCTATTTTCAATCTGTAAACCAAAATCTTTAAATAACAAATGTTAGATTTGAATTTTCTGAACCAAAATTTTAATTTTGAATATATTTTTAATCCGTAAACGAAAAATGTTAATTTAAGTATAGTGAGAGTATTACGTAACCTTATAATTTTCTATGAAGATAATTTTACAAATGGATTGACATTTTTTTCAAAATTTTTACACATTTACGAGGTTTCACCTACAGATCAAGTGACCCATAAAAACGTCACAAGTATCCCCAGATACGCTAAAGTTACTGAACCAATATTATTTTAAAGTCTTTCCATATTGAACTTGTCTTTCGATATTTTTAAAATATTTTAAAAGTATTTTTAAATAAATGATACACGTTTCATTAATGTGCAATAATCGTTTAAAAATTTATAAAAAATTCTCTAACGATTGTTTAACTTTGACAGATGTCGTTTTGACAATTAAATGTTCATGTACCATAGACTGATGATGTTGCTAGTTTTTTTAAGACTCACAATAGTTTGCAAATATGACTGTATCAAGTATCTCGTGGGAACTAGTAGTCTAGTACCCCTTTCTTCCCCTTTACTTTATATTTTTTAATATGACTATTTTAAACTAGTGTTTTTGTTTGAAATGAGAATTGAATTGCCAGGTAAACATTAATAGTAAATGAAGAGTTTAGATAATATTACCAACATAACTGGCGAATACCAATAGTTCAACAAGTTTGCGAATACGATGTGAACCTGTTACCTACATACCTACAACATTTTGAGTATTCAAATAACTCTTTTTAAATATTCTACTTCTTAAAAGAAAAAAGGTTTTTTGCAAATATTTTTTTTACAATTGTATGTAACTTGGTTGAATGATATTCGCGAAATTTGACTATGAATTGGACCAGAGGTGTTCGTGGTTGTGGTGGCGGTGGACGACCCGACGCGGCTGCTGGAGAAAGCTCGCTGTCAATCAAACCTGTTAGTGGTGACCAAAAATGCTAGCTGCATTTCCCCTCTGAATCGCAATCTCGATTCTTTGTTCGACAAATGAGCCAGCCCTCCTGTCACCAGTGGAAGCGATCAGACGTGGTGTTACATTTTTCTCTAGATGTATATAACGAAAATAAATTTTTTTATCCCTTTTTTCAATCCCTTCAAGCCTTTTTTCCGGATAAAAGTTCTAAAGTTATAAATAGAGTAACTAACCCGATAATATGGATTAATTTCTCATGGTAGGGAGAAGGTTCCCACGTCGAAATCAACGGTCACACAGAATCCAGCCCTTCGTGGGAATTCTGGAGTCAAAGCGTTCAAGTTGCATTTAATTCTACTTAAATTGAAGAATTCAATTGCCTTTGTATGCAAAAGTATTCAACTTGATTTTAATTTTCATATTTCTAGATTTTTAGGCACTTCTAATTTTTTTTAATTCAATTTTTTTTAATTGTAAATTTTTTTTTTTAATTCTACATTTTTATATATATTTTTTTATTTGAGCTCAATTTTTTTTAAATCTACCTGTCTCTCTGTTATCTTGAAGAGAACAATTAAAATGCGAGCAGTCAATACCCATGAATAATGGCAGACAAAACAAAACTATACCTTAAAAAATTAATCATTAATTCATATCATGACAAACTGTTTAAGATTTTTCAAAAATTTCTCTTCTGTGAGTCGCTATATATGCAGACGCAGTCGCAGTCTGAATTTTGGGAGTCCACCAAGCCTATCACACATAAGAAGGCATGCAAACGTAAGTCCCAACACTACACTACTAACTATTAAGAGAGGTAGAGAAAAGATAAGTAAACATTTGTCGCATTAGTGTAATCGATTGATTGGAGTTCCACAGGGCCGTATTCTTTCGTCACTACTTTTCTCACTTTTTGTTTTCAAATTCAAAATATTTTGTTTCAAATAGATTTTTTACAGAGTACTTTTGAAATGTCAATTGGTCCGTCAGTTAGTCTGAAGCTAGGGCTAGTTTTCTGCTGAGAAGAACTGGCGAGAATCTCAACAGTCGCTCTTTTCAAATCGCCATTGTTTACAAAAGTACTATTACCTCTCTTTTGGACTTGTCCTATCGTCTTTCGGACAATCTCAATAACTAGGATAAGAGATCCTGACATTACCTAAGACCGAACTTTGTCATTCTATAGTTATGGCTTTCACGAGGGTAAAAAGATATAGTACTTTTAGATGAGTACTGTTTAATGCTCATTACTTTTATAATGTTCAAATTCAAATTATACTAATGATGATAGTGCTTATGTGTACTGTAGTGTACCTAAACCCCTCTCGGTTTAATTCCCCACTAAATGTACGAAGGAGACAACTGTAGCCCAAAATGATTTCAGCTATCAAAAATGTAGTGAAACTAGTTAACGGATTTCAATATTTTTTTTGCCATTAAATTGTCAAGGAATAGTCTAAGTCGAAGCTTTTCATTTCTTCTCAGTTGAAGCCCAAAATATTGTCTATGTTGTATATATCGGCGCGGGTAGTAGTATTACTTCTCCCCCACCAGCAGTAGGGATGTAGCCAACTCTCTAGTCCCTTCATATTCGCTGGCAAAAGTAGTAATCGGTTAGTCTCACGAGTAGTCTCTTTGAGTCAATATCTCTGAGGTGTTGCTAGTGGAAGTGTAATAATATTGTGTTGCTGGGCTACGGATATTGAACCTCTCCGACCAAGTTAATTAGTTGTGTTAACGCAACCCTCAGACGAGTCAAATAGTTAAACCGGGCAGTGGAGGTGAGTGTTTACATATGTGGAAAGGGGGAGCCTCCCTAAACCTACACATTTGGTCACAAGTGCCAAGGCACTGCCCGGGTCCATACACAAAACCCGGTCATCCCGGCCCAGTTATATATTATCTATATAAAATGTTTATTATGTATGGCAACACCACTCCGCCTATTCTTTATCTTTAACATGGCTACAGTGCCACGACATTTTGTTTTGTACAATGTTTTCAAAGGTTAAACATGTATTTTTTTATACTTAAAATATAGAGGACCGTTTGCATTTTGCATTTCCCAATTTTATAATTTTTGAAAGCCAATAACTATAGCAATCGCCACATAACTTTACGTTTGGAAAAAAATAGTGGGGGAACATTTCGCATTCTGAGTTTATTGTTAGACGGCATTGGCTATTACATCCGTGACGTTACGTGAAACTGACTCTTCGCATTAGAACCAAACATTTGTGACGCAATTCTGTGGCCCCCCGCGTCTTCTAAAAAGTCTCTAAATATGAATTATGCGCAATCAAAGTCATACTCATACTTACGTGGCGCGAGCTATACATAATTTAAAAATAGAAGTAAATAGATATTTAAAAAATACGAAATGGTCCGACATGGTCGGGGTTCCTACAATACGGTGTATAAAACTAAGTTTACTATTAAGACTTTTTTTACTATTATAACATTCTAATATGAAATATAGATTTAGTAAAACCCCATAAAGCCTTAAGGGATTGATCATTACTACAGTTCAGAGATTCCGAGCATACGAGGACGAGTATGTGTTTACATCGTTAGTTCTCTGGATTGCTTAGAATTCCTGTGTGCTCTCTAAATGTGGCCAAATAGTCTGCGAACCTAGAACATCTAGACCTATATAAAGTCATCATTCTTAGTTGCAACCATTTAATCTTACTTCTTACTAATATTATAAATGTGAAAGTTTTTATGTTGGATTGGATATTTGGATGTTTGTTACTCGATCACGAGACAACGGCTGATTGGATTTCTATCGATTGACTGGAGTTCCACAGGGCAGTATTCTTTCATCACTACTCTTCTCACTTTTAACTAATATTAAATTACTAATGACGAATGAACTTTTTACAAAGTACCTTTGGAATGTCAAAATTGGTCAATAACTCAGTTCGTCTGCAGTTTTCTGCTGAGAAGAACTGGCAAGGAACTCAACAGTCGCTCTTTTCAAATCGCCATTGTTTACAAAAGTACAAGACGATCAAGAGATCGGACAAGAGATCCTGACATTAGTTAAAACCGAACTTTGCCATTCTAAAGATAAATAGTTTAATGCTCATTACATTTATAAACTTCAAATTCAAATTATTTATACTAAGGAATAGTGATTATGTATACTGTAGTGTAACTAAACCACTAGATGTACGAAGGAGACAACGTCATACTGTGGATCTCCTGTGTGAGGTTCGTAATCACCATAGGACTCGTATCCACCCTGAAATTTCAATTAATTATAGTAATGACTAAGTTTTGTTGTAATAATTTGTCGAGTGGTGGACAAAAGGTTAGGTTTTATTGACTTTCAAATCCATAACGTGATAAACAAACCTCATTGTAGTCGTCACTAGAGTACATTTTAAAATATAATTTTAAGTTATCACATTAAATATATAAGATAATGGCTAAAAAATTTAACCAATTCCACGACTCGCATACGAGTCAAGTTATAATTCGACAAGACCACAGACAAATCAAAAGACAAATCACAGAGACAGACCAAAGATTATACATATAAAGACATATCTCTATGATAAAGACAAAACGTAGAAAAAATCAAGAACAGATTATGATTATTATTAGATATATAAAAAAAAACAGATAATAAATAAAAAAACTCGGTGCGTGATATACCCGTTTTATTGACCATCAGTATATCGAAGTGTTGAAGAATCAGTGCCAGAACACTGCTATCTCTATCCAGAGCACGAAAGCGATCCAACTGTAGCGCAGTGTCCGACAGGGAGATGTTATATCCTTTAAACTTTTTTCCGCTGCGTTGGAAGACGTTTTTAAACTTCTGGAATGGAGCAGATAAAGCATCAATATCAGGCCAGTACATCACCTACCTTAGTGCAGAGATGTAAAAAATAGTTTAGTAAAAGTATTTAAATATAAAATGCAAATGCATAGTTGTTAGCACTATTTCAAATAGAAATACAAAATAGTTTTAAATAAAAGTATTTAAATACAAAATACGTAACTTTCAAAATAGGTTTTTAAAATAAAATATCTTGTTAAGCATAACTACTTATATATAGCGCACTAAATGAATATTGTATTTTACCACACGAATGATAGTACGGATAAATCGTGCGCAACCATTCCAAAATATTCAAAATTCAAAAAATGTATGTTTAAGTTTTCACTTCTGCGGCAATTTTGAGAAAAAGGTCAGCCGCCGAATCTAGCATGTATTCGATCAATGACTGTTGCAAGTAATGATCGAAACCTGGTAGCTAACTATGACCCTCATAAGAAGGTTCAGAGTTACTCAGTGGGCGACAGGAAGAGCTATGCTCGGAGTATCTCTAGATGATCAAATCAAAAATGAGAGATCCGTAGGCGAAAAGTAGGGTATAGCTTAAAAGTGTTCTGTGTTCATTGGCTGGCAACACTGACGTATTATGTCAAATTCAATCAATCTGACATATTATTATTCGATTCATTGCATCATTTCAATTTAGATATTCTAATATCGTCTTAAAGGTTCTTTTAATTTAAAGACTTTAGCAGATAGTACGCATACTTAGCCATTAAAAGTCGATTGATAATATCAACTCGGTCGGAAATATTGTCTTGCCAAGATGATTGGACGAAGTGCAACCGCTTTACTATTAAAAAGTCCTTACTTTGCAAAGCCTTCCTTGATTTTAAGGAATATATCTGTTACGTCTCCTAATAATGATATAATTAAAATACAAAGTACTGATGACTTTAAGGATAAAGTTATCAATAGTAAAGTTCCTGTTGTGGTTGATTTTTTTGCGACGTAAGTTAATTTTTTAAGGCTTCAATTTTTTTTTGTCTTAGAACAAAGTAAAATAAGTATTATATTCATCATCATTATCATCTTAACCCTTTGATGGCCCACTGCTGAGCCGGGTGTACTCCTCAGAATGGGGGAGGTTTAGGCCATATTCCACCATGCTGACCCAGTGTGGGTTGGCAGACTTTAGTGAACTCTCAGGAGTGCAGGTATTCTCACGATATTATCCTTCATCGATTATAGCAGGTGATATTAAATTTCTTAAAACACACAACTCAGAAAAGTCAGAGGTGTGTGCCCGATTGTGTAACCAAATCCTGACCTGGGCTATCACAGCCTTTATAAAGTATTATTTTATAACACTAATTTATTTCCAAGAACACATTCTCAAATTATTTCTTATAAAAATAAAAAGCTTTACTTCCAATATTTGTGATTCATAATCATTGTAATATATTAAAATGCATGGATGTTTGTTAGTCTCACTATATATTAAAAACAAAAATATTTGTGGAAGTTCTGGGAAGCTTTTAACAGTAAGACATGCTTAATCAATTTTGATAAATTTTACCTGTATTGTAATCTCAGCAAAGCTAGTATAAGTCAGCTAGTCACAGGTAAATTTAACATCAAGTGTCCTATACTCTCCTATTTTTATTAAAGGGTTCAGTGACCTGCTGTTACTGTGCTTAAGACCATTTATTTACCTGATTTCATCATATATTGCTACTTCTTTGTGTGACATTGATTATTTCTTTATTAATATTTGTCATCATTGAAATTAATAAAATGGATGGACAGAACAAAATTAATAATAATTTTTTTTATTACACTATGGATTGTATAAATTATCTATCATTATATAAATTATCTATTTTTTTAACATTCTTGATTTATGATGATTATTATGGAGATAAGAATTATCTGTATGTAACATCAAGAGGCCTAAATTATACTTAGAAATAGATCCAATCATTAATAATAGTAACAAAAGTAATTTACATTGATACAGATGGTGCAATCCATGCAGACTTCTTACACCACGCCTGGAGTCTATAATTAGTGAAAATAAGGGAAAAGTACTCTTGGCTAAAGTAGATATAGATGAACAAACTGATTTAGCTCTTGATTATGAGGTTATCTCTGTTCCAGTACTAGTGGCAATCAAGAATGGTAAAGTACAACAAAAATTGGTGGGCTTACAAGATACTGACAAGTTGCGCAAATGGATTGAACAGTTTACATCTGAAGAATCTGAGGTCAAGGTTAAAGCTTAATATATAAGCCTTCAAAGGCAAGTCAAATTCTATAAAATATTATTGTTGTTGTTACCCGTGATAATGTAGTTGCAATAAAAGTTATTGTAAAATAAAACAACTGTTTTACTCTTGTAAACATTGTATTAAACTTCTAGCTCTATTATAAACAAAGTCAGAAGGTTTATTTATGTCATCATCATCAGCATTGTCTTCATCTTCATTTTCCTCTGTTTTTTGTTTTTCGGTCCATTCATCCATTTGTTTTATGACTTTATTGGCATCATCAAGCAACATGGTTTTTATATTACCTTGGGCTGATTCAAAATATTCTAGAAAAACTTGCCAAGAAGAATCTGGTATTAACTGAATATTAAATTTGTTTTTATAAAGCCACACTTGTTTTGCTTTCATAAATTTCCAGTTCTGTCGGTCATGTTTCCACTGTGATAGGTAGGTAAGGCATTGTGACTTAAGATGATCTTTAGCCACTGCTTCGGCTTCAGCCTTTCGTTGAGCATGTTTTTCTCTTTTCATTTGTCGTATTGATTTTTTACCTTTCTTTTCTGGACCGTCTGGTACCACGGGTTGTTTTTTCTTCTTCTTCTTAGGCTTACTATGTTTTTCTGACTCAGAATCTGAATCATTGTGAGATCTCTTCATTGATTTTTTATCTATTTCTTCAGCATTTTCTGACGTTTCTTGTTCGGATTCATTAAGCATTTCTGCCCTCTCACTGGTATTTTCCTCCACACCATCACATTTTGAAACATCGGATTTTTCCTTTTTGTTTTTCTTACTTTTTTTGCCCATGTTATTTATTTAATGTTGCTTTAGGCTGAAAATATTCACATGTATAAAATGAAAAATAACCTTAAACTTATAAACGTTTTCGAGTCTAGCTTAAGACTCGAGTACCAATAAATCGATATGACTCGAGTCTGGAGAATCGTTGTCGCACTCGAGTATGTGGAGTCTGACTCGAGTCCGGAGTAGATTTTCAGTAAGAACAATGCAATCATTTACATTTGGTACCCATGGATTTCGTTTTTTGCAACTGGACTCTAGTCAGCGGATGCCAAATGAGTAGAACTCGAGTACTGGGCTCAAATCCAAAGTTAAACCTGGCTCAAATCTCCAAATTGCCGACTCGGCCATCACTAGTAATAACTATTATTTAAAGGTTAAAGCACAGATTACTTTTACTACCACAGATCATATATATGATCACTAGTATTAGTTATCTGTGTTATAAAACTGGCCTACAATTTTTTGAGTTTAGGGATTACAGATGGGAATTTGAGTATTGACTAACGATAAAGATGCTCCAAATTATAAAAAGAGCTCTAAGGCTTGACTTAGTTAAGGACGGAGAAATACAAGAGTGAAGAAATACTGAGAGCCTTCGAGGGCGCGCAGCAATGTAACTGCAAACACACTGTTATCTCTTGTCAACGATGTTATAGACGAATTGATAGTTAATTTAAATGATTCTGGTTCAACTCCACTGAAAAATATTCAAGTAATCAAAACCTTAATCATAACTTGAGAAATGTAGAAGCGATTTGATACAAACAAAAATAGAGATCCTGTTTGTTTTTATTTATTTTCCTACGTTTAGTTTTTTAGTTAATTATTTTAATCATTTCACATACCTATAGGAAGCCCAAGGTATCGACTTGTTACTTCTACAAGCAAAAACTCAACAATAATAACAATTAAAGTTGGTATTTTATCTTGATTAATAAAAAAGAAGTTAATGTAGGAAATAAAAAAAAAATAATTCATGATAACAAACGTAATCTTATTATAATTATAAATATCTTTGGCAGAAACTTACCCAAAGTTGTTATTATTTCTTAGTTTTAATTATGATTATTAATTACTTTAATTGACGAATTTAGACA
>JAOPUB010033140.1:0-10953 GCA_027564055.1 Neptis clinioides
ACATTACATCAAATTATATCTTTGGCAACATCATTAATGGTATTTTAGATTATAATGGAGGTAACAAATGTTTGTGCAACAATGAAGGCCAGGATTACTCTTGCACCCGAATTGATTGTGCAGCCTTGAACAGCAATGGTAACTCTGGAGCAAGAACTAAAAGAGGTTCGTTGTAGTTGTTATACTTAGATGCTTGGTAATAGAAGATAAATATTACATACAAAAAAATGAATGTGATAATTATTTTAGACAATAGCCGAAATATAGATTATATTTGAAAAACAATACTGACAGTGTACTGTGACAATTTTTCCTCTCTAAGATTAATCTAAAATATCTCGTCTTTAGAAGTTGCCACACAGTTAAAGACGGACTGTGAACCGGGAACCGTCTTCAATCAAGATTGCAATACTTGTCGTTGCACAGAAGATGGAAATCATGCTACATGTACGGTAAAACGGTGTAAAGAGGACAAACCTGATGAAAACGAGCTTAACTTACCAGGTAAGCTGATTTAAATATTGATTGATAATTTTAAATATTGATGGCACACTATAATAATATTTCAATGTTTTTTTCTCATTAGAATCTGATCCAAGCTTCCGTTGCAACCCTGGTGAACAGTTCAAGAAGGATTGCAACGACTGCACCTGTTCCGCCGATGGCAAAAGTGTATTTTGTACTCTACGTCTTTGTGATGTAGACCTCTCAACAACTATTTAGGTGTAAAATTAATCACACGATGTCCGAACACAATTTTGTGACTGTAAACTATCGTAATGATACAAGTGTAACACTGTTGCTAGATCGACCTGTCATATTAAAATAAAAATGGAATTAGAAAAAATTTTGGCATGAAATATTAAATTAATTTTATTGTCTTTTAACTAATTATTAATATTCATGGAAACAAAATGTTAGTTAGTTTTAGACATTTTTATCTACAGTATTCTAAAAAAAATTAATTAATCATACCGCCTTTGTATAATTTGCGTCGTGTGATGCGAGTTAATTAAGCTCATAAAATGTTTTTTCAGGATCAGTGGTTTCAAAACTGTAAACGTTAAGGTGTTGAGGATTATTCATCTAATAAGTATTTAATTTGTTTACTTATTATAGATTTCGTTAGTAGTAGTTTCCATAGAACAGAAATCAATTTTGTTTAATATTATTGCGCCTAATAATATAAACTTTCTACAATTTTTCTTAATTATACTTCCGATAATATGGTTTTCTTTCTATATTAAAGGGTTTTTCCTGATATAAGAATTGGTTAGTAACCTAATTTATATAGTTTTTAAGTCAGAATTTCATTAAAAAAATATTTTTTATTATACAAAAACAAAATATCTTCAATTAGTATCTAGTTAAGTTAGTGTAAGAGAGTAACGACTTCAGCAGTGTGCGCATTAAATATACAATAGCCTCTAAACTATTATAAGTGTCTTGATATTGATGGCATTAATTTCTTCATTGATAATTAGAATAAGAAAATATTTAATATTTTGATAGTTTGCAATAGCTTCTTTAATACACATGTTTGATATTATACGATGGTCTGTTACTTGTGCAAAACTTTTAAAACAATCTATTAAACTTATCATTTTGTAAATTTCATGTAGCAATAATGTGTATTACTTATTTTTTATCAAAAGGCCTTGAGATTTAAATGTCTATCTTAAAATACAAAAATGTATGCATTTTTGAGATATGTTTAAACATGAAAAATGCTAACCTTTTGTATTTCGTTTTAATATTTGTACTTCATAGTTGATAATGTTGTTTAAAGGCTGCTATGAACATTAACGGTAAGTTCTATCTTCTGGTATTGATGCAGCAGTATGGTCGTGTTTATTGATAGGTAGCGAATTTTTTCGTTTTAAAGTAGGTTTTGTTCTATAGGGTACCATGTATTAGATAATACAATAAATTAGTGAATTTAATCAAAACGAATAAAAGTTTGAATTTATTAGCGACTTTTTTTCATAAGATAAGACGACATATTTTTCTTTACTTCTCTTATGATTTCACAATTGACGATCTATTTAGACCGTTTACATATGTATGGTTATTTATGTTATCATAACTGTAATTATATTGATTTTGTTGTATTACGATTATATTTAAGTTTTTAACAAGGTGTCCATTATGAGGGTATTATTACATACTTGTTTCCAAAAATCATAACTTACTAATTATATTGAAGGCGATAGGAAATATTGTTCAAATTTATTGAAAACAAAATAGATAAGGACCAACAACAAGTGTTACATTTACGGCTGAAAGATAATACTGAAATTAAAAAAAAACAGCTAAAACTGTTAAAAGCTAATTGTACCAATTCCCGTACATGAGTTTACTAACGTTTAGTAAGTACCTAGAAATATAATTGGTAATTATGTCTTATCATGAGCATGGAATGTTAAATTTACAGTCAGTGCAAATTAATTTAGATAATTAATGTCTGAAATTTTATTGTGATATCGGGTTTTCATTCTAAACAACAAATAATGTTGACGAAGTGTCTCTTTGCACTCTACATTATTTATTTATTGAATGTACATACATTGTTATGTAAGTTAACCATAAATTACTAAATACTTTTAATTTTTTCTTTAAATAGTAGTTTTTTTACTTTACTTGAAATGAAAGTTAAATTAAGTAGTCGATTTCCGAAAAATATTTTATTTCGTCTTTTAAATAAACATTCTATAAGTCGTGCATTACATTACACGGTATGGCAATTTAATTAATGTAATTGTTTTGGATTTTTAATAGGTCTATTTATATAAATAGATAGGGCATTTCACGTCAAGCGGAAAAAAATGATGTCGTGAATTTTGTTTCTACTCTGATCTGGATGCGTTTACCCATCTTTTTGTATTTGACAATGTTATGAGCTTTTCAAAATTTACTAAGAATATAATGTCTGTAAATACACACACATCGACTCTATGACGATAAAATATTCATCAAAAAAGCGTCCAAAACAATGTTATCTAGAGATCTACAGGTACAATAACAAAGATGTCAAGTAAAAGCGGCTAGCTACGATAGACACCGATTGCTTCTTTGAGGGACGATTATTTTAGGATAAGAGATCCACAAACATGCCAATTTTCAAGTAAAGGCTAGAAGTACAAGTTATAACTATTAACTAGAGAATAAATAAAATTCACCAACTCTTTTATTTGGTCTGCGAATTGGTCCAGATATTTGATGCCCAGAGTCCCAAGATAAATATCAACGACTTATGTTATGGATTACATGGTCATTAAATTAAACTTCTAGCTGATCCACTTAAAATAATTCGCGTGCGATGAATATGGATATAAGAAGGGATGAAAATGTATTAAAATTAAATAATACCGGTATCTAAAATCGTAACTTAAGAAATATTAGACCGATTTTGCTAATTTTCAACATATTTAAAAAATGGCGGTTTTGTAATCGTTGCTATGTTTTTTTAATTTAGGTCATAAAAAGAAAATCTTAATAAAAATCCACGACATTCAAGAATAATAAACATAAATAACAATAAAAACAGTAGACGGTGCGCGACAAAATTATTCTATGTTTAACTTTTTTATAGATTTAGTTTTCTCTCTACACGGGTTAAAATTACGGAGGTGAGCAGTTAAAAAGTGAAGTCTGATTTGTCATTTGTGATGAACAATCAACCTATTTTGAAAATATATTTTTAAAATTTTATTTATTTGACTTTTTAAGAACGCCCGCACCATGATGTCATATGTATATGAATCGTCCCCGATATTACCATTCGATAAATATTTTCGTTCGACGCCGCTATAACGAAATATTACGTTTGACGACACATATTGGTTTTATAGGTTATGAACAATTGAGTTGTAATATTTTTAAGAATTCTGTAAAAAGTATTAGAACGTGCGTGTAGCATTTTTTTTGCTATAATAAATAAGTGGCAAATAAGGGCAATCAAGACAAGTGCGTCTTGCCTGGCAATGCGTTGTCATCTTTAAGGAAGAATCGAAGGGGAAGGAAGAGAAGAACGATACAGTTTCGATGGACCCTAAGTGTAAGCTCGGAATCCACCAGAACCAAAACATTAACGGGACGGGATAAATATAAAGTTAACATAATTATAATAATATATCTATACTAATATCATAAATGTGAAAGTAACTATCTCTGTCTGTCTATTACTTAATCACGCTTAGACTGCTGAACCTATAAGTCATCGCTATCTTGTGCCTACAGCACAAATTTTAAAAATTATTTCTCTGATGAAGCTACACTATGTCGCGTTATATAAGTGATGCAGTGTTGCCATACTTTGAAATCAATGTTTTTTAATTAATAAATAGTTTGGTTTGTTTCGGTTCGGTTCGAAGCATCTTCAATTATGTTTAATTATTAGTTAAATTTATTCGTTTGGTTTCGCAATACTCATCCTGATTGACAATGTAGGGATATGAATTATAATTTTACCCTAAACACCCGAACCTAAGTGCAGGCGGGTCAGCTAGTATTATTTATAAAAAAAGAATCCTTGTCAAAAATCCTTGACTAAATCGTTAGGAAGATGACGAATATATACGAACGAACGAACCTGAATATAATTCTGATGAATTACATGTTTTAATTTTTAGGTAGTAAAAAAGTGTTATTCATACTCACGGATATCAGTGAATACGGACTACCGATACAAAACTTTTATTACTCAAATACTTTCTCGCGTCCTCGAAATGAAACTCGCGTTCTTTATCTGGTAACAAAATGCGGTTATTTGGTATTCGGCACGATATACACTATTTATCTAGAATCTAGATAACCCTTTTCTAAATATTTTGTATTATGAAAATAGAGATAGTTTAGTGGTTAAGACTTATTCCCCTATTCGGGAGGTCCCAATACGATCTCGGGAAGTGGGCTATAATTAAACAAGTAAATAAAACGTCCGTACAATCAATGTAGGTTTTAGTATCAATGAATAAGTAATAAACATTAATATAAAAGGAGTCCTTATTAAATTTATATGCGACGTTAAGTATATTAACTATATTGTGCTATGTTAATTAATGTGATTTAAATGTCCTATATTAACTAATGTAATTTTATATGAAAAAGTGGACCTTCGTAAATCCTGCATACCTACACAATCCGTTAAAGGACCATACCATGGTTGCGTTTGCAACTCCGATGGCATATTCGATTGTCATGCTGTCGTAGTTCAGAATAAAACTAACAGTAAGTTAATTAGATCATTTTTACAATTTTGACTTAATTTTGTTATAAAAATAAGATTTTTTTTTGGTTATTTTAATGTTACAGTACATCCCGCAAAAAGCAACAAAAACGAATGTCTACCACTTACCCTGTATAGATATGAAGAACTTATTTGCACTTGCAGTTACGAAGGAAAGTGGATGTCTTTTAATTGCAGGGAAACCTTTCGTTCTCTTAAAGAGAATAAGGCAGATATAAAACACAAGTTCAGATCTCAAATCACGTGTACGCCTAACAGTTTTTATTTAATAGACTGTAATGTATGTATATGCGATCATTCTGGCTTTATTCAACTCACATCTTGTACCCACCGTTTTTGTACTCTCGGACATAAAGCTGATTTATGTACATTCGGTGATGTCCTTCGTACTTACGAAGAAATATGCTTTTGCAGTGAAATTGATTATTATGTAGACAGGCTTTGTGTAAAAATTGAAAATAAAATAGTTCAAAAAATTAACATAAATAAGATTGCTGTTATTACAAACATGAAACCTGTACCAAAATCTGAAAAGCGGAACCTGCAACTTTGACCAAAAGTACAACTATTGACTGTAATCTTTGCGCGTGTGATGAAAACGGCCAACTAGTCTAAGTGTCAGAAATCCACAAACGACTATCAGAATTAAAGGAACTAATAGTTTTCAAAATATACCGCACATCATTGGTGAGAACAATAAATGCGAAAATGGAAAGAAATACAGATCTAAATGCAATACATGCATTTGTATTAATAAGATCCAGTCTCGCGTTGTGCGTACAAACATACGGACAGGCAAACAAAAATTCTGAAGAAATTGATTTGGCTTCTATTGATGTTAAAATGACCCCCTGTATTAAAATTTCTGGGATATCTTCCTTTTACAGGCATTTAATACGTTACATGTTTAATAATATGCATAGATCTGCTTTGCTGGTCACTTGTTATTTCTTTCAAAATATTGTTGACATTTAAAATCAATGAGTTAAAAATACTAGAGAAGCAAACTCCCTTAGATTGCCTCAAAAAAAGTAACCACTTTTTAAGAGTGAGGACGTAGCTTTGAAACCACTAATCATTTCAATGTAAACGTATTGTATCCATCTTTTTTATACACGTTGCATACGCTAGCAAAATTTTGCCCATTTTATTAAGTCTTAGAGAACTTATAATTTATATAAATAAGATGAACCCTAAAATAATTTAATTACGATTATTACATAAAGAGAAATTACTTGTATGTTTATTTGTTTGTTCCGAATAGGTTCATGAACCGATTTTGATAATTCTTTTGCTGATCGAAAGATATATTTTTTCTGAATAACAAAGACCATGTGGTCTTACCATATATATAATAATTAAAAATATATGACCTCTGAAATAACTAAACTGAGTTTTAAATTTTTTAGCCAATACAAAGCTAGACTTTACCAGAGTCACGTATTGTATGTACCCTTAGCATCACCATGTAGTGTTGCACTAAAAATTGTGATTGAAAAGATTTGGATTGAAGTTCAAGTAGTCAGACAAGGAATGAATCCCTCCATTTTTAAAATCTCCAATTTTGAAAATTTATTTTATGGATAGAAAGCTATCGAGCTTGAGCACATAAATGTTACTATTTATATAAAATTAATCATATAAAATTAAAGGACATCTAGTTTTTTGTTGTCCAGATACTTATCCAACGATGGAAAGCTATACTCTCCTTGTAGTGTTGCCATAAAATTTCTTATTTCTTAGACCTTGCCGTTTTTTTTGCATTGATACAATTTCAAATGTTTTATCAATCGCTAAATCTACTCTATTATCTTTTCCTTCATTTATTCACTACTGTTCTTTTCTCATATTTTTTTATCATTTCTTTCTTTCTTTGTTTCTCTGTTTGTCTCCTCCTCTTTCTCGTTATTTTATTTGACTGTACTTCACATAAAATATATATTTTATTATATAATAATAAACAAACTGAATTACAATTTAAGGAAATATATAATTTTGCTTTAAATACCAGAAGCGAAGCGCGAGCGGGTATCTCGTTATTAATGAAATAATTGGCACATTTTATTTTGTTTTAATTTTTATTATTAAAATCATACTCAGCTATAATAATAATAATAGTTTATTCACCAAAAAAATGTAACATTATTTTGTATGCAATCGAAACTTGTTGAGTTTTCATCTTTTTCTAGTCTTCTATGATATATTTCGCTCCGTTTCAATTATATTGTTTATCTCTTCTTCGACATCTACATTCGTATTTATTTTTACTGAAATCGTACTTAAAAATGTGCAATTTATTGTACTCATAACGACTTTACGTACAATCCAAACGCCAAATTTAGAACATCATCCGGTACGCAATGTAGCACTGTAGTACAGAAAATATTTAAAATGTAAATGTGAAATATAAAATTATATTAGAATTTTTCTATATATGGGGAGAAATGATATTAGGTTTCTAGTAGTAACTTTTTTTTTGGTAAAGATTACTAGCAGTTTGGATAACAAACTACTAGTATTCCTGTTCTCCTCTCCTATTAAGATAAATACTTGTGTTAGGAGTGGGTCACGTTAGTGGCGGGAAAATTGTAAGAGACTGTAACGTCCAGTAATATCCTGAACGTTTCGTAGTTTTCTAGATAGACTATTTTTTGTGCTCATACGATGCTTATAACCCATCGTAAATTCTGAATAGCTATCTCTTATCTCTTCTCGAGCTCGACATTGTAAACTTTATTATATTTCACATCTATCATTATAACTCCGAGTTATAATGACATATTAATATTGATTAGAAAATTGCAGTGCTGCATTCAAATAATTTTAATGCTTTTAGCCATTAAAACAGATTACAACGAACTCCCTGCGATTAAAGGCGGCCAGAGCTGCATAGCTGGTAAAGTCTACAAGTTATCATGCAATAGGTGTCAATGTGGGTTAAATAATGCTCTTCTTTGCACAAAAATGGCTTGTTTAGAAGATGCAGTATTCAGAAGATTCGTGGATACAAAAAATAAAAAATCGAAGGCCCGTAAGCCTGAGATAGATCAAACTAAAGTTAAAAGAGGGAGGAATCTTAAAAATAATAAAAAGTCGTTCTCCAAATTACCTAAAGGAGAATGTGTTCCAGGAAAAATATATACAAAAAGTTGTAATAAATGTTTTTGTAAGGAGGATAAGGTGCCCGTTTGTACAAAGCTCTGCAGCAAGTCTGTATCACGTGAGTAAAATAATAAATTATATTCATTATTCTTTTTTAAACTTTAACTAAGTGAAAAATTTAATCCCGCTTTAAACAGTTTTGTTGCTAAAAATGATTTAAATACTTTCAAATAATGAACCATATAAATCACCGGAAGGAACAACAATTAATATGTGATTTTATAACATAATTCTGTTTCATGGTAGTGTTATAATTTTATATACCAACTATGATTTAGACTTATAAAATTTTACAAAATATATTTTAGAACGTATTACCGATCAAGAGTTATCACAGATCGAAACTCGTTCAGTCCTGGACTTACCAGAACTACCCCATATGGGTATGGACTGTAATCCTGGCAATATATACCATGTTGCGTGCAACTTGTGCTTTTGTACTGATAAACATGATTTAATATGTACCATGAAGTACTGTTTGAGTATAAAAAGCTATGCTGAAATACGTGCGAGTAAACTTCAGGGTAGGTAAGAATAGAATATAAGCAGCTCCATACAAATATCCCCTCAAGCACGAAAAGCCGAACTATTACTTAAGTTACCAATGACTATCCTTTCCGAGTTTTTAATAATTTCTGATATATTGATATTAAAATAAAGAGGAAACCATCGGGCAGAAAAATTGGAAACTTTTAATCATAAGACATTCTGTTTGTCGAAAATATAAACGAACTGGCTTCGCATAGTTTCTCTCCTGGAATATAAAATACTATATATAGCATTATCCATATAAACCTTCCTCATGAATCACTCTATCTATTGGTGAAAACTGCATCAAGATCGGTTGTATAATTTTAAAGATTTGACTTTGCTGTATACTATGTAGTGATTTTAAAACATCAGTCAATTGAATATAGGTACCTAAAATATTTTTAATTTTATAAATCTTTATAAATAAAGATCAAAAATTACAACTAGATGAAACAAAATTACAGGAATTGTCAAAATTTGCAGGAACTCCATGCAAAATTGATTTCACAGAACTGTGTGTCAAATGTAAATGTGTTAATAAAAAAAGTGAATGCAGTACGATGAAAAACTGTGTCAATCTGACAGGAAAACAAATGCTTACTTCGATTGCTAACAAGGTTAAACTTGTCCTTGATGCTACGAAGGATAGATGTGTCCCTAACGCTACTTACAAGTAAGTTCTCAATCTCAGCAAAGGCTATACGCCAAAAAGTTGAATTTAGGTTTCCTCGGGACAAAAGTAATTTCGTTGATTAAAAGGTACGTTATAGTTTTTAATCTCTTTTTTAAACAAAAAAAGCTGCGTAAAGATACCTATTAACATAATTCATCTTTAATTTAATGGAAGTTTCAGATGTTAATTTTTGTAAATCAGTACATGTGAATAAAACTGGAGTGTCTTTTTGTAATGTTAAAATAACCCCTTTTTCAATTTTTTATCTGTTTGTTCCGGCTAATCGCTGGAACTGGCAGATAGCTAGTGTTAGAGTTAGGCTATTTTAAGTTAAAAATAAAGAAGGGATTATATTTTATGCTCATAAGATCCTGATAGGCCCTTCATAGTATTTCATGGTAAATTGCACCCGGGACGAATCGGCTAGTTAGTAATATATCTAATTAGTTTTGCTTTTAATTTTAAGCGTTACCAACACTAAAAGATTATGTGGTGACTGCTATATACACCAGGGCATATAGCAGTCACCACATAAGTTTACGTCTGAGAAAAAATAGTGGGGGCAAAATGCGCATTATGAGTTTACTGCGCGACTGAATTGGCATTTACATCCGTGACGTTTACGATAAAAAGTCGCATAAAAACCAATCCCATGTGACGCCCTATTTATGACGTATGAGCAATATACTTATCCATACTACTTGTGTATATACTATCTTGTGGGATACAAAAAGGTTAATACTAATGTAATCACCTTTTAGATCTACACACTTAATGCTCGGGTTTTTTGATCCTTTCTTTGTAGTAATCTTTTCCAAGGTCTTCAATATAGGTTGCACTGCACTGCCACCGGCTTCCACACATGCTTTGATTGTTTTTTTGTCTCTGGAGTGTGTCATGTTGCATCAACAGTGCTGAAACGGCAAAAAAACTCATCTGGATTTCGTTCAAACAGCCGCAAATTAGCCTGGGAAAGTGTCTCTTTCACATTTTTGGTCAATTGTTAACAAACGCGGCACCCGTCTTGCTGAAAGCTTTTTTATATGCAAATGTTCATGCATAATGTTGAAAACTCGTTCATAACAAATGATTACGATGCTGGCTATTTCTCTCAACTTAATTCTTTGATCTCCCAGTACAATATCATGGATTTTCGTGATCATTTCTGAAGTGGTCACCTCGATTGGACGTCCTGAGCGACTAGCGAGGACCGTCTTCGGTGCTTGTTCTACTACAACGAAACTTAGTAAACCACTTTTGACCAATTTAATTTTAATCAATGTACATTAATACTATATTTACTTAATTATCGAATTTATTACCAAAGCTTCCATGATTT
>JAOPUB010033160.1:0-10952 GCA_027564055.1 Neptis clinioides
GCCCACTCCTAACACAAGCATTCCAGCTTACTTGGAAGGGAGAACAAGAATACTAGTAGTTTGTAATTCAAAGTACTAGTAATCTTTTTTAAAAAAAGGAAAAAAAACTATACAAACATAGAATATATATATATTTATATATATATTTTTGGTAACAGGAAACAAACAAAAGAACAATTGTAAGTATCATACAAACAAAAAATTGGATTATTATTGCAAGGACTGCTCCAAGCCTATTTGCGTGGACTGTCTTTTGATCGGCAGCCATAAGACTTGCCAGAGCCATGACATCCTTTCCATGCAGGGAATGGTATGTAAAAATATATGATAAGAGATGCATTGAGTTATGTGTAAAATACCATAAGTAGTAATTTGAGTAACGTGCTAAAACATCAACTATTTTGTTTGACAGAACAAAAACGTCTTTACAAAACTTTCCGAAATTCTGCCACAAGTGGAAGAACTGATTCGAAGACTTACAAAAACTGCTTTCGTAAGCATTACATCTTTGCATACCTCTTTTACTTTATAATACTTTGCAAATTCCGTGAAGTTAGTTCTCATCAAACATATTAAAAACAAAATGGCTACTACATATTAAAATTTATTACAGGATATTGGTACAACCCTGACAAGATTAAATAATGACACTAACGATACTGCATACTCCACTTTGATGGATAAAATAGATGCACACTTTTCCAAACTTAATTCTGTTATACAACAACAGAAAGACGATATTACCCAACGAGTAACAAACATGAAGATTACTGAAATTGAGTCTTTGAAGAAAGCTAATCACGATGTTTCAGGGATTTTTAAGAAAGCAAAGACGGTTCTTAACTCTATAGAGTCCTTGAAACCAGATGAATTGCACGAAGTAAATATTTTATCTGTACTTACGTCGTAGTTATACGTCTAATACATGTCCTACATGTCTATTTGCTTTTAGATCTCAGATTTGTCATCTTTATTGGAAGAAGCAGAAACGGTTCTAAAAGCTCCTTGGTGTCTGAAGAAGCAGGAAAGTGACCAACCCGTCGAGTGAGTTATCAGAATCATTGGAACAGGAATATCTTCAAATTATAAATTCTTATATTTAATATTCATTTACAGTGTGATCATTAAAAAAGATGTCTTTAAGTCTGTAACTGATTTCATTCATTTAGAGGGGGAAGAAAATTCAGAATACAGACTATATAATACTGAAGAATTAACTGCGATTAATGCGTACATACCACAGGCTCCAACTTCTCTTGTATATCCATCTGAAAATTTTAAAGGTAAATACTATATAGTTAGGTACTTACTTGCATTTAAATAGGTACATTTAATAGTTCGGACAAGCAATAATCAGTTATTCCACACATTTTAACCGACCTCCAAAAAAATAGTTATCAATTCGTTTGGATTTTTTTTTCTAAATTCTGTTCCGATGATGAGATTTTGGAGAAATTGAGAGAAACCAAAAGTTATATGCAATTATATAGTGATTTCGAAATTCAAAAGGGTTTCAAGCATTGGCATTGAATTGAAGTGGGTGTAAAGAGGTTTTCTTTTTACTTTTTAGAACATTTTTAAAGTTGGAAATTAGTACTTTTTTAGATGTTTTATTTCCATGGATTTTAAGACTAAAGCGACTATTTCTATACACATACATATATTCGGCCCCGAACATGCCGGGACTTAAATTTTTAAGACTTCCTTCAAAGGAAAGAACCATAATAGATCTGAATCTGTCTGTAAACGCATGAAGGTGTCAAATTGAAATTATTATTAATTGTTAAAATTTCCAGTCTCTCGAAGCGGGTTGAAACTTTTAAGTGTGGGCTAAATACGGCCGTTTATTATTCTAATATGTTATACACATATCTACCCTTATAGGTGCCAACCACTTATAGATACCCCACTAGAGATAAAGATACAGTCCCATTCAGTACATTCACCCTGTGGTATAATGCATATTATCTTAAAGTAATAAATTATTTGTAACAAAATATTGAAACGACTTCGAAATCTAGAAAAAGCATTTAAAAGTAAAAAATAAACACATTAAATTAATTTTTAAGTTTTGTCAACAGACGCACACTTTTACTGAGAAAATTATTCTATTTACTACTCTATTCAGAAACAATCGATACGATGACCCAGATTGACGCACATTTTCAGTGTGAAACTTATAAAACAGTGGCATCACAATCTCATCTGCACCCACACAGAAAAGTCCGCAACAAAATAAGTTATTCGGGAGCTATGCAATTAACAGACAAACAAATATTACCGTTACAAAAATTACTTATAGTCAAATTACACTTTAAGATAATTTATTAAACCCAAGCTTGAGTTCCAGTACCTAGCTTCCGGTGTACTCATCCACTAGTGGTGAATCCACCACCATCCACCGAGGCAGTCGTAAACATTAATGTTGTGAAATCCATTTAAAAAATATATTTTTTATATTTATGTAGAACAATAGATATGATAAAATATTAAAATTTTTATTACAAGAATATATTTATTTAACAGAAGTTATAAAAATGAAATTGAATTTTACTTGTACAATTGGTACTCAATTAAATAAATAAACAAATAAATTATGAGGTAAATTAATTTTGGTGGCTTTTAAATTGTTAGATTTCGAAAATGACCTAAAAGAACTTCGAATTAAGTAACGAAAATAAATTTATTATCAATTATCTTAATAACTAATAACCATCGTAACACTTATCAGTTCCAGCGGACTTAGATGAGGTAGAACCATCTTCGACAGAACTTATAGAGAATTCAAGCTTGCCCATGTTTTTCGACGAAGCGGTTGGTGGGATTGGTTCATCAAGTAACTCAGATAGTGATGAATCTTCGCTCGAAGATTTTGTGTTAAGTAAGTATTATCCAATATTATGTCAATATACACGAAACAATATTCCGCAACAGGAAGTTTTTGCCTCGCTTTATTGCAGTATATTCTGATGATTTTGAGTTACCTTATTAGACATCAATTATTACAAATACATTTTTGACCGTGAAATTTTTCAATACTTTAATAGTTATTCTGTTATTCGGAAAACAGACGAATCCGACAAATCAGAAATAATAAAAATCAGACATGATCTTGAGTTATAAATGGTTATCAAAGCCAACTTTGTTTTACAATTAGAAAAGTTGAGATGACACAGACTATGTTTTTAGAGACATTAGGTATATTTTTCTAGAATATCTATTAATATGAAGTGAAGCGTTTATGAGCGTAAAATGATAGAAAATGGGATTATTTAGTTTATATAATGTACACTATAAAGTATATGACACCATTTACTACTCACACAATCTTTCTCTATAAAACTATCCTTTAATATTTACTAGATTAATATTTACTAGATATCGGCATGCCAGTACCAGTGAACCCGTTTCCAGATATTCAACCGCATGCCCTTGTTGAAGGTAATGTTCTTCTTTAATTTAAATATTTTATTTTAATAATAAATATTTATTGTTTACAGTTTTGTCGAATTCATAATTCTACATTTTCCGTATAAACTAAGGAATAATAGTATATTTCGTATTGGACAAAATACCCAATTTCTTTTGTCGGGTATATAACATGCATTATTTTACAAGTGTGTAAGTATATAATTAATTTTCTGCATCAGGTTTGAAAGAATTGGTCTATATATCGCATATCGTGGACCCGCACAATTTCTATGTGCAGCGAGCGAGCCAGCGGGCTCGCGTGCAAGAACTCGCACGAGAGTTTAAAAACGCTGCTTTGTACGAACGCCCCCCCGAACATCACATCACTAAAGGTATGATTCATACTCAATATAATTTTCCAAAAAATTTTATTTGAAAATCTGTTCAATAGAACATCAGTATTTTATCACATTATTGTCTGCAGGTGAAATTCATTTAGTTTACAACAAAGCAGCCAATGTGTGGCAGAGATGTCGTATTGTTCGGATTGAGAAAATTGACGCGAATACAACTAACTACCAAGTATTTTGCGTCGACTTCGGCAGCCGTAATATCGTAAATATCGATAAGTAAGTTATACGCATTTAGAATAATATACCTAGTACGTTTAAAAATAATTTGTTTGTATGTTTTGTTCAAATGCTTCATCATGACAATAATTCTTTACAAACGAAAAATTTCTTTTCAGTCTCTAATAAAAAGTATAGTCGCATCGAATTAATGATTTCATATAATAAAATATTAGTTTATACTCGTTGTATATTTAAACATAAAATTTAATTCTGTATTTTGACGTTTGATTTTTGGTGAAATACACATACCTATATGTTATGTTTTAAATATTGGCCGTCTACATCGCTGACCCCATCCGGCACTTCAGCCACAGAGAGTGTTTGTTGTTTAATCTAAAGTCCTGATACTTGCCTCTTGTTTTTTTTAACTTCATGAACAATTTGCTTATAATTTTATTTATATTCAGTTTGAGGTGCATTCCACCTGAGCGGATGCATACTCCGCCACCATTGGCCATTAGTTGCTCGTTAGCCGATTGCGAGCCAATTAACGGTTCCTGGACAAGCGAAGATTCTTTTCTGATGCAGCTTATTATTGATAAGTGAGTTAATCTATTAGTATTGTTTAATATTACGAGATTATTACAAAAGAAGAATCACGAGTTGGCAAATATTACTAAATGTTTTTAGGTGTATCTAATAAGTATAATGGGCCAATCCAGACTCAGAAATTCTGATTAATCTTAATATTATTATGGTTTCACATGAGATTTTACTTTTCAATCGATAATAAGAAGAAACAACTTTAATTGTAATAACACACATAAACACTTTAATTTGTAGTCAGCAAGCAGTAATCCACATAAAACATGTTAGTAACATGCCAAATGGGAGCGAGCGGGTGGTGTGTGACCTCACAACGTTTGACAACGGTGTGAGTATGGCGCACGCGCTTGCTTTCCACGACCGTGCCCGGATACGTGATAACATGCCAGTAAGTCATTACATTATTTACCTTTTGAATGAGGCGGATAATTCCTGATTTTCCATTCAACACAGTAAGCTTAGACTGTTTAATACCTTGTCCAATAAGGATCGTGGCGCTTAACTCATAAGTGTTGTTGTATCTATATCTTGAACCTGTAAGCAATCGATAAGAATTATGTTATGATGACTATTATATTCCGGCTAATGTTCGACTGAACCGATATTATCCGATAGTCGGAAAAAAATTGTTTAAATAGATCTTGAGACACATAAAATACAGACATTACTTATAGTAATTTCCTTACCCTAAACTATGGTATCTACACATAGTATAAAACCGGCGAATTATAGTGTTATGATTTGGTTGCGTATGTATATTTTATTTATAATAGTGACAAATTTATATTTCAGTACCCAAAAATATTCGCAGTTTGGAATAAACCAAATCTGTATGAAGAATATCACAATTATAATAATTTATTGGAAAATGTGGTTATTACGCACATTGTCTGCCCTAGCCTTTTCTTTGTGAGAAAGGTAATTAGTTTTTGATTGTTATTTATTTTTTTTAAATTGATAGGAAATTGTAATAACTCGCAAAGGTTTTAATGGTATATAATATAGTATTTTGTTTTTCCCTATAGATCAGTGTACAACCTGCATATGAAAAACTATTGGAGGAAATGGAACAAGATTACAACATCAACATCAACACTGACAATATTTTTTTACCTGTAAAATGTATGTAAATAATTATTTTTTAATTTATTTAATTTTTTTTATTAGGTTAGTATTGCTAAGAACAAAATAAATTATTATTAAAATCTGTAATAAATAAGACAAATTTGCTCCTACCTTCCTTTCTTTGATTCATAACAACATAGATTTGTGGAGATAGATTTGGGGTTGACATTTTTGTAATGGATCAGATTCGATCTCCAGTAGTTCCCAAATGTATGACAAAATAAAATGAATGGCTAATTCAGTGGTAGAAACATCATCAAAGAGGCTTATAAGTTCAATGTTTTTTAATCGTCACGAACAGCTAATAATTTAAGAACCAGATATAATCATGTTTAAGCTGGCATCAAAGATCTAAAGCGTGACATACGTATGAATTAAAGAATATACAAAATACCTATTTAAATAAACTGGCATTTCCTACTGTGGCTGCTTTTTGTCATATTTGTTAATTTTTCATTCGGGATCAAGTCTCCCAAAATATTGGACACATGACAAAATTAAATGTCATGCAATTTTAGCGCATAAACTACATAATTTTAAATTATTGTTATAAGTATTTTTACAGATAATTCTTGACACATGTTAAATGAAACAGTAAAAGAAAAATTTTAGAAGTCTTTCAGTTCTCTGATTAAATCCTAAATCGCGGTTATATTATTTTTACAATTAGCTATGGCCTGCGTAGCCAACATAGAGGAATGCGGTTTAGGAGCGAAATGGGCGCGAGCGGTCGTGCTCGAGCTGCCGGGAAAAGCGCGCGTGCGCGTGCACCTACCTGACATCGGCGCCGCCGTGGTGCTTCCCTGGAGTCACCTGCGCCGCATACACAAGAAGTATACAGTACAGAGCAGATATGTGAGTTAGACTTGACGTGTTCCCTACATTTTAGTAATAGAAACAGAGTCAACATATTTTTTTAAATTAATGAAAAATCTATCATGACTGTATATTCTGTATTTTCAGCTGTATATTGATGATCAATCAGCTTCATGTAGGAATTAGGACACACCAATTTTAAGGCTACTTTTTAATTTTTCGTTAAAAATACTTTGTAAGAAAAGTGTGAAGATGTCTTATCTTCACTTTTCTTACATAATCTATCATATATCAATATTCGTATACTGATGGTGAATTTCTATTTTACCATATAAATTGTATGTGAAAACGTTTTTGGGGGTACAGGGTTAAAGATATTAAGAAGACAAGTGGTTGTAATATAACTAAACAAAGAAAGTGTTACATATGCTTTGTCTATAATGAAAATACTCAGAATTTATTAATTTTTTTAGGCTTATAAATGCCACTTAGCTGGTGTGAAACCATTGAAAAAGCAATGGAGCCTTAAATCAGTAGAATTTTTACAAAATTTCACAAGTAAAACATTGGAAATGTATTTAGAAAATAATAACAACAACAGAACCTCCTTAGAAGTCACCTTGTACGACAAACAGGATGAACAGAATGTAATATGCATCAATGAAGAAATTGTTAAACATAAATTTGGGTACGAACTTAATGCCTATTAATATTTTAAAAATACTTACCTAAAATTTTATTTTTATACTTATATATGTGATGATATTGTACGGGACTGACTCTAAAATCTAAACAGAGAAAATTGGGGTAAAAACTAAGTACACTATAAAAGTATCATAATTCTTCTTCTAAGATCTGTTTTATATATTATGACTGAATTTTGCAGGTTATATTTAAAACAGGTTATAGTTCAAAGCAAACTCCCTTTAAAGCAGCAGGTACAAAAACCCAAACCAAAAGAAAGCGAACCGAAAATTATACAACAGTCTGATATGATACACAGATATGAGGTTACAATACTTAACTATCAGTCACCATCACTGATGTACGTTTCTTTTGTTTATAAACAAAAAGAATTTACAGAATTGTTCGAAATTATACATTATTACTATTCTACGAGAGAAACAACTAACTTGAAAGCAAAACTTGACTGGAAAGTTGGTGATAGCTGCTGCACTATTTGCAATCAGTCGCAAACATGGCGTCGAGCGGTCATCTTGGAAGTGGAGAATGAAAATGCTAAAGTGTTTTATACTGATTTCGGATTTGATGAAAACGTTCCAGTTTTGAGTTTAAGAGAAATGATTCCTCAAATAACATCAATAGGTGAGGCTGCTGTTATGTGCCATTTAAATGGAGTTATACCAGCCACAGGTGAAAAATGGCCGTCGTTGACTGTAGAATTTTTAAAGGACTATTTGGATTCATATAATAAGTTTTTCATTACAAAAGTTGGTAGATTTAAAGGTCTTAGCGTACCCATAGAGCTGTGGGTATACAACACGATAGAGGGGAAAGATTCAGAACCGAACAAAAAAGAGTGGATTAATTTAAATAAAAAAATTATTGAACAAGGATTAGGCATACCAGATAAACAGGTAACGTTTTTTTATTTCGTTAATAAAAGAATCAAATTAAAAATTTACAATAGAATTGATAATTACATCTAATAAAACAATCTCATAGTCTGTACAAACCGAGTGTAGGTTACAAAATTTGCTGTGCTGATAACATTACATGGCCACGTAGGCTGACAAATACTTAAACAGAAAAGGGTTTAATTAATCAAAAAGTAGACGATATTTTCCTGTATCTTAGAGCAATAATGTTTTTAAAAAATGCGGCTCGACCGGAACTTGTAAGAGACACTTTGCGGAAGGATTCACATGCTGGTGGTCGCAAGCCAGTCAGGGAATAGATCCCCCACCACTAAGGGGTGCTGGTTTACTTGCCCCGCACGAGATGCATCCATACCCTCACGGGTGAAATAAAATATTGACGTGATTACATTCACGTAAAAATATTGTTTTTACAGGAGACTTACTCTTCAGTAACGGGTAAGAGGGAAAACGAAGAGAAATTGTTTTTGGAAATCAGCGGAAAATTACGAGATACGTCCCAAATCGAACCAATGCCGTCAACGTCTTTTAAGGTCGAGAGTAACGTTCAAGTTCCCAATACAATCTTTGTATCGGACTGGTTACCGCCCGACCCGTTGCCTACTAATAAATTTACAGCTCTGCCTACGTAAGTGAATTTACAGCTTTCCTTATAAACTTGTTTAATTACCTGACAAACTATAATTATATGTATTTTAATATAAATAAAAAATTCAGCTTTAAAGTAGCAAGTAATAAAGTTAAATTTACTCAAATGTTATGGGCATTGAACTAATAGCACTACTAAATTGAATCCAATTCTTAAAAAACATTCGGTGAAGGATCTGCACCATTTAAATTGCAGAAATGTAATTAAATTTTATGTTTAATATTTATTTAATTTCAGGCATGTCGACGACCATGGATTCGTCTACCTTAGCAATATTATACAAGAGAACATGTACGATATACTCCAAAACGCTCTTTACGTTCGCTTTGTGAATTCGGACCGAAGAGATAAGTCTATGAACTGGATTGTTGGGGAGCTTTGCATCGCATTATTCTTTAAACGTAACCGCTTCTATCGCGGCAAAGTCCTAAAAGTAAATAACGACACTTGCACTTGCCTAGTACATTTCATTGACTATGGCAAAGAGGAATTGTGTGACTTTGAAAATCTTAGTAAAATTATTGTTTTGCATCAAATACCCACACTAACGCACAAGTGCTTCCTAAATCGCATACGACCCGTAAATAATTATTGGGATATGCAATTAATAGACTATATTCGTAAAACTATAGTTGAAGAAAAATGTTGCGTGGAAGTAAGTGGGCCAACTATAGATGGGCTTACTCCTATCGAAATAAAATGCGATAACTTGTGGATTAATGACCATCTCGTTAATTTAGGTCTGGCGGTGTATACCGGTGGGTCTGAAGCTAATGTCCCACAATTTCTACCAACTGTAAAAGAAACTTTGATATTAGATAAATCCGCCACAGCAACTTCTGTTTCTTCTTTTGAAAGGAAATCACACAATAGTAACAATAGGGTTAATATAATAGATGAAGAAGAGATCCAATCCATAAACGACAATTTTTTGACCTACCCTATTACTAAAGAAAAATTCGCGTGTAACGTTATCCAGTGGGATGATTTAGAAAATCTAGAAATGACGACAATAACTAACGATGAATCGTTAACAAGCTTCAATAATATGACTAAAGAATTGCAAAGAGATATCACAAGTATGCCTCCTCTCACTAGTATTTGTGAGAACAAAGCATGTGCGGTCATATTGCACGACTTCACGGGGTATCGAGCGACCATTCTAAAATATTATCAACCCAAAAACCTTATTCAAGTAAGAGTCATCGATTATGGTTCGACAGAAATCATGAATGTTGCAGATGCCAGGGAAATCAGCGAAAAATATACTAGGCTACCCCCCGCTAATCTGAATGTTTCTTTGCAAGGCGTTAAAGTCAATCCTAATATTGACAAAGGTAGACTCAATGAGTATTTTGAAGAAATATTTCTCAATAAAAATCCTATGTATGCACAAGTGATCGATGACACTGGTGTTATTCCAAGCGTCAAACTCATAAATAATGACGGTAAACTAATATATGAACACCTCATTGAACAAAATATTTTGTTAAAATGTAATTAGTCCTTTTGAAGTCTCTAAATTGAAGATCTCGATGTTGTGTTTAGTAACTATAATAAAAGATTAATAGTAGTTGATTTTTAAGTTTAAAAAATATTATAAGTTGTCATTATCATGTAATACTCGACTCGTTCCGGCTTCTTCGAGTTGCAATTTATTACGTATAATATTTAGATATATCAAAAAATTTACAATCTTTAACGTACTGTTGCTAAAAAAGATTTTTAGTAGAGATATTTTATGATTATCCTCGGGAACTCCTAAGCGTAAGATTCTAATAACATACAAATTGCTCCGATTAAATTACCTTTGTAGTTTGGTAGTAATTAACTATGAAAAATATGCATTCAGTATTACGCCCACCGAATAAGGTTAATATGTAGGATAGATTTTAGATAAACGATTAATCTTTTATCTTAATATCCTTATACCATACTAGTCGACCCGCCCCGGGTGCAATCTCCCACGTAGTATTAATATCCCAAAATAATAACTCCTAAATAATACTTTAGATAATAAAAAAAAACATTTAATTATCAATATATTGTTGCAAAATAACAATATCTAAGCAGTTACGAAAGTATACATATTTTACCTCTATCCCACGGGAACTCTAATTTTTTCAGGGATAAAAATTAGCCTATATGTTAATC
>JAOPUB010033169.1:0-10948 GCA_027564055.1 Neptis clinioides
AAATCAGAATTAAAAAGTAATTAATATATACATAAACGTATAATATATTTATTAATATTGATTTTTAAGTTGATTAGGTTATTAAAATCAAATTTTTACAACGGCTTTACCAATGTTGCCTCCAGCTAACATATCAACAAACGCGTCGAATATTTTATCAAATCCCACTGTGATGTGTTCCGCAGCTGTCACCTGCCCGCTCTCGATCCACTTCATTAGTTGTTCAAAGGCTTCTGACCAACGATCCAACCATCTCCATATCATAAATCCTCGTAATTCGAGCTCTTTTAAAATGACATTTAGTTGCAAAACTGTTGCTTTAGGCATATTCATTGGATCAGCATTATAGCAACTAGTACTACCGCAGACAGACACTCTACCTCCGACATTCATTTGTTCAATAATTAAACTGCTGAGATCACCACCGACGTTGTCGAAGAAACAGTCCACACCATTAGGAGCAGCGGTTTTTAAAACTGTTTGTACGTCTACAGTCTTATAATTGATTGCCTTATCGAACCCGAGTTCCTTTTCTAGCCACTGCACTTTCACATCAGATCCTGCAAAACCGATAACTCTACAACCTTTCAGCTTTGCAATCTGTCCAACTAAGGAACCGACTGCTCCTGCAGCTCCATTCACGACTACTGTTTCACCCGACTTAGGCTGGCAAATTTCAAGGAAACCAAAATAAGCAGTAGCTCCCGTCATCCCCATTGCACCGATGCCTAAAGATGGTGAATGTCCTTTCAAATCAGGTAATTTGTATAAAATAGAATTTGGCATAACGTCAGTCTTTCCTTTAACTTCTCTTGCTATGGAATAGTCACACCATCCATTGTGCGTAAGGACCTTAGTTCCAACGGGATAATTAGAGTCCTTGGATTCCTGTACTACTCCAACCTGAAAGCCGAACTGGTCGTATGGCGCTAGAGTAAACTTATTGAAAACCCGTAAGTATGGATCCACGCTTACCCATTCTGTTTTTACCAAAATGTCACCATTTTGAAGTGGAGGCAACTCGTATTCTACAATTTCGTAGTCGGTGCGTTTTGGTATTCCGACAAACCTGTTTTTAACTACATATTTTCTTGCTTTTATCATGGCTTCTGAATGATAAACTGAACACACTAAATAAGGTAGTTATTAACATAGACAACTATGGCCAAAATTCAAAAGAGAATTAATGCGTGTATTAATAAAATTTGCCGTATTATATAGATCCCATAATTAGTATATTTTCCCATGAGTATTAATCTCATGAATAATTTTTAAGTCTTGTACGTTGTTAAAATTGTTTACATGTACTACAACTGTAGATTAATCGTGTCTGTCTGTATATTAGAAATTAATAACAAAAACCTAGGAATACAAAGACAACCTAAGCGCAAAATTGTAACTTATACTTAGAAATCTTTAGAGCCATAGATCTAGTATCAATCCATCAATGCAGGTTGACAAATTTTATACACCTTAGAAAATAAGGAGTACTATCAGGAGTGCAGGTTGCCTTCACTGTTATAGCAAGTGATATTTAATTGCTTAAAGACATGTAACTTAGATCAATCATAGGTGTGTGCTGAGGATCGAATTCACCTCCTGAAGTCCTGAGCAAAACATTAATGTCTCTAAGCACTGTTGCACTACCACCGCTGTATCCATCCGTCTAGCATCCAGTAGCCATTTGGAATATAGAAAATAATCCCAGGAAGAATTATTTCAATGATATAAAGCTACACTACCGGGAGTAGTGTCTCCTCTCCTCCTCCTCTGTCACTGCTTGCGTTCTCGCTTTTAACGCGTAAAAAGTCGTGGGGAACGGCTAGTAATATCTATTTCCATGTTAATTTTAATATAATTAAACAGTTACTTTTTTTGTGGGAAAATATACAAAGGTTTATTTTATTTTTATTCTAGTCGACTCACTCAACCGATGTCGAGTTAAAAAAATGACAAAACATTTTTTGCTGACATTTGATTTATGTAAAATTAGGCTTTGAAAAGTTAGCGCGGCAATACGGCTGTGAATCGTATTCAATAACAGAATGAGGTAAACAAAAAATTAAATTACAATTTTATGTAATGTTACAAAAAATTACTATATGTATTTAATTACATTTTAACAACAGCTTTTCCAACATTGCCTCCAGTTAACATATCAACAAATGCGTCGAAACATTTGTCAAATCCTTCTGTGACATGTTCCGCAGCTTTCACCTGTCCGCTCTTAATCCAATTTACTAATTGTTCAAACGCTTCAGACCAGCGGTCTAACCAGCTCTTTATCATAAATCCTTGTATTTTAAGTTCGTTAAAAGCAATATATTTTTGTAAAGTTTTTTCTCTCGGTTTATAAGTTGTAGCACCATTATAGCAACTAATGCTACCGCATACAGATACTCTGCCTTTGATATTCATTTGTTCAATTATTATGCTGCTGAGTTCACCGCCAACATTGTCGAAAAAACAATCCACACCATTAGGAGCAGCTATTTTCAATGCAGCTTGTGCATCCACAGTCTTATAATTTAAAGGGGTGATGATGATGACTGTTCAATAAGATATTGTTTACATCAATGTGGCTTGCGAAAGTATAATCCTTCAGCTGAATATCAACGTCTTTTAGATCGATTGATAGAAGTTTGTCATCTTTTAAATAATCTTGCACAGAGAAGTAAATTATAGTGATTATACTCTTTAATGTGAGTGACAAGCTTCAATAAGTAAAATAACTTTTTAGATTTTATGATTAATGTAGTTATGTTTATTCTTATTATTAATAATGAATGTAGTGTAAGTTATGTTATTAGCAGTTCTTATATGTCATCTATTTCTTTTGTGATGTATTAGGTCAACGACATCTCCGTAGAGGGTGCCCCACATTCTGTCGCTGTAGACGCATTACAAAAGGCTGGAAACGTCGTGAGATTAGTAAGTATAGAAATGTCATATTATGTTTTGTTCTTATGTTTCATAGAATAAGAAATCACTAATGATATTCAGTAATAACAATAAATATCTTCGCATTGTAAGTGGATTACTTTTTTAAACAATATTTCTTTTACTTAATGAATATATATAGGTATATACCTACCTACTTCTCAAAAGGCGTGATATTAAATATACTCTTATGAAATCGTCCCAGATTAAGTGATTTTTATCTATTATTATCAAGCCTTATTCGGAATAAAAGTAGTTCTGCCATATTCCAGGCTCTACTTTTTTCTAAATCAAATTTTATCAAAATCTTTTACACTTCTTACTTCTACATTTCTTGAGTTATTATGGGTGTAATTAAGTAATTAAGTGCGATTATTGAATAGAAATATATGTCACTTTGTTTTGCCCCGGACACTTCTAATCCTTGATTGTAAGTCCATAGTAAGTAAATATATGTATTATTAACCTTCTATTCCTTAGAGAGTAAGAAGAGCTCGAAGGCCGATGGTTGTGACGTTATGTCGCGGAGTGCGAGGGTTAGGATTAGGTATAGCCGGAGGTGCGGATGATGCTGGTGGCAATGGTATCTTTATATCACATATTGCTATCGGTGGTGCTGCACACCACGATGGCAGACTAAAACTAGGAGATAAAATTTTAGCAGTTAGAGATGAACAAGTAAGTGAGATTTGTTATAATAAAAAATATTTTGTAAAATCTCAGTATGCCAGTAGACGACCTAATATTTGATTGATATTACAACACATAACGGAAAGGTTTTAGCTGACTACATTACGATTATGCTATGCTATGGACGGAGATGTGAGATGGATTAATATAGTGGTAGAAAAGCCAGTATAACATAAAGGAGTATAACCAATAAAGAAAGGGCGTATTTACAGTAATGGTTACACGTACCCGTATATCTAATATTCTTTCTCGCTACACGTCTATTACATAAATCCCGATTTATCTTCTGCTCCGCTAATTAACGTTCAAACAACACGTGCGAATTCGCTACTCCTAACGTTTCCTCCTCACTACACTTGACTGATTCCATCGATTGCTACAAATAAACGCCCAATTCTTGCTCGAACACTCCGTTCACATTACTTAGATTTGAGATAACGTTTTATACAAAAGTACATATTCTACTTCGCTGTTGTTTTAACGTAAATACCTAGTACTCAAAAGCCTCGCGAGAAATTTAGTACTTTACAATTTCACTCACCTAATCACAAACACACGTGGTCATAAATATATTATACGTATTAGTTGTGTCAAGATTCTCTCTTTCACGAGAGACATCAAAATTTCTGAAAATTATTAATTTTCTCTGCAGTCTTAATTTTTCTTTTTATAACCTAATTTTTTTAAATAAATACCCTTTTCTTCCCAAGCAGTAGCGCACAAACATCGTTAACAACGTATTATTATATATTATTGTATATATTAATGTATATAATTAAGATAATATTACTATTAAATTACATATATAAGCATGAAACAGGTTAATTATAATAATATGAAATAATTCCACAGTTGCGAATGGTTTTGTATTTTTAGAGTATAATATAACCTGTAAATACTTTATGGTTAAATGTAGTTTAACGAAAACACTAAATGTAATATTATAATTCTTAAATAAAAAATTAAAAATTCTACTTGAAGTGCTTTTTATTTTAATAATTTGAAAATATGATTTAATATTATATTTAAGATCGTTTATATTACGAAGAAACGGAACAGGAAACGTAATTTCATTCGATCCAATGAAGGGAGTCGATGTACAATCTGTGGTCATGAATTATGCAAGAAGCAAACTTTGAATTATCAAATCTTTGATTTTGACTTTTATAATACGGTTTTGTTTAAACTACACAGTTATTTCCAGTATTATTAGTACTGGTTTGAAAAGATATTTAACCTTCGAGCGGGGCGCTTGTAATGTAAAGGACCTATTGTACTTTTTAAAATAAGATAATAAGAAACTAATTTATACTAATATTATAAAGTTGAAGAGTTTGTTTGTTTGAACGCGCTAATCTCAGGAAGTACTAGTTGGAATTGAAAAAATAGTTTTGTTTTGGATAGTCCATTTATCGAGGAAGGCTATAAACATGACGCTGCGACCCATAGAAGCGAAGCATCACGCGCATGATGTCGCGCGGGTTGGCTAGTTATGTATAATTAAAAAGACCATCATATCGAAAATTTTATTTTATTACTCATTTATATTTATTTTACTTTTAATTTTAAACAAACTTAAATTTCTTTTAAAAAAATATGCAAGTCTTAAAATGCCTCTTTTCTAAAAACATGATATTTTTTTGTTATGTATAATAGACTGTTTGATTTTACTGAACTACTAATAGTATTTTCGACATCTACCTTGTGACTAAAACAATAATTATTTATGGCAACACTGAACTCCCGGAGACACATTTTCTAATAGTTATAAGAACATATAAGGTCCTTTTAACGCCACATACCTGTTTGTAGTTCAATAATTTTATTTGTAGTGAGAGAGTTTATCTTATACAGTCATTTTTTTAGGGGATCGAAACATCATTGATAGGAGTTACTCATGCGACGGCCGTTGCTGGGTTACGGAACACCGGAGATCACGTGACACTTGTAGTACTACCAGCTGCTGGTTCTATTCCGCCTGTGGCTCGCACTGCACCGCTGTACTCAAGTATGTTCATTTTTATTTACCTTATTACTACAATGTTTGATAAGAACACAAACTATAAAATTTTATTGTTTTTAAAAAAGATGTTTTAAATCATACCTGGTCAATGTATCGAAAAATAGGAAATTATAAGAATCCTATAAGAAAATTAATGTGTTTCATCCAAATTTGGGGCTTTATTGAATATCTAACAAGTTTAGGTATAATTATTTCCAAAAACTTAGACAAGCTCAAAATTGTTACTTATCAATTTTTAGTATAGAACAGAGATACTAAACCGACGCATATAATTTAAAACGTCTTTTCGCTCCAAATAATTAATGTATTTAAATATTTTATAATAAATGCTGAAAGATTAGTTTCGATGTTTAATATATAGGATTAATAGCAGTTATAAAGAGTTAAATAATAATGTATTTGCAGCGCGAACTCAGGCCACATCGTGCTCGACGCTGCACGACCTTTCAGAAGAGGAGCTCAATAAAATACCAAGGTATTTTTGTAATGCAGCGCACGTTCTGTACCAACCGAATGCATATTGGCACCTATTCAAAACATCGCTATTTTCGGTTCAACTAACTTATATTATTACTAGCGAGCGACCCACCCGCGCTTCTGTATTAATGAGATTGGGGTGGATTCTCCATCTAAAAGTTGGCCTATAATTCAAACAAAGTATCTTCTATCGATATCATTTTATACTTTTATAATAAAGAGGTAAAAATTGAAGTTAAATTCTACTTTATATTACTGTTTAAAATTCCTTGTATGACGTATGTATACAGGGAAGCGTAGATATTACCGCTAAATTTACATTTTCTAATTTTTAATCCAAAATCTTTGTATGACGAATCAAAAATAGTTTTCAAATTTGAATTTTCTAAGTACACATTTGCAAAGCAATGAAACATTTAACATTTGTATGTTGAAACAAAATGGTGTACAGATAAAGTTAATATTATATATCTTTTTTTTTTAAACGGTTTTTGTTTAAATTTTCTTCCATATCTAATACGGATTTAACAAGATCCTTGTAAGAAAACACTTATATTTCATCACTTACCATTATACCACTACATTAGCTCCAATATAATCTGTATTTATGTTCTTACATAAATAAAGGATATGTACTCGTAAGTTACGCTGAATTTGTCCATGTCATGAATAAATGGAGATGAAGACACAATGTCTAGACTCTGTAATCAAGGAAACTGGAAAAGTAAGGAAAACATTTATGTTAGCTGCATCATTACACATCTTGAAAAACTGCTCGTGTCTTTCAATGCTCGACACATGAGCTTTACATATGAGCTACATTTATTAAATTCTTCTATATATGTAGAAAACTTTGTAATTTAGAATAAACTAAATGAAACTAAAGATAATTTAAGTTTTAATTAGTACCAAAGATTAAAAAAGAGTGATATTAATTTAAAAGTAAAATAGCTACTAAATAAACTGGACATATTGTGTCTAGTTTTTAATATATTTGTAAATATTTTCCCTCTGGATCAAGTTTCCCGGGATCCAATACATGAAAAATTTTTAATCCTTACAATTTTTACTCAAAAATTTTAAATTAATGTTAAAAAAATATATCTCAAGATACCTAAATAAAGTCTACATAAGTAATTGGCTGAAAATATTCTTGATAACTCTTTCTGTAGGTACTTTGATTAACATTAAAAAAGGGGTTATCAAGTCTCCATATTTTCCTACTAATAGATAGACAACTTACGGCCAATATTGATAATATCAATCCGAAATCTGTGGATTATAGATTGAAAATAGTTTCTAAATTGAAATTTGTGTCTAGAAAACTAAAATATAATAAAAACTATTTTCGATTCGTTAGTCAAAGATTCTAGATAGAAAAAAACTTGAAATATGAATTATTTAAGCACAAAATTGAATTTAGATTGTATTTTCCAACCACAATCAATAGATTTTGGATTGAGATTGAAAACTCATGCAATTATAAAATACTTACTAGTACGTTACTACTTACTAATCTAAAATACTAAAATATTATACATGTGAAAGTTTGTGTCTGGATGTTTATTAAACATCCATACACAAACTTTCAAATAAAATAAAATTCGGCACACAGATAGCTTAGCCTATAACATCAACATATAGGCTACGTTTCATCCAGTATAAAACTGAGTTCCCGCGGGATAATGGTAAAATATATTTACTGTTGTAAGCGCCTAAGTATTTTTATTTAGCAACAATGTTGCAGCAATATTAAGAACTAATTCTTTTTTTGATAAATAAATATATACGTGGTAAACTGTAACCGGGCGAAGCCGGGGCGGGTCGACTAGTACAATCTATATGTAAAACATAATAACAGGTAACAAAATAAATAGATTTAATTGTATAACAGTGTTTTTATAGAGTAAAAATTTAATAATAATATTTTCCCTACTCGATAAATAAAATATTATTGCATTTATTAATTCCTATATGTTTGAGTAAATAGATTTAATTTGAATAAAAAAAATACGTTGCTATTTTCATCACAATATGTCGACGGAAATAGATTCCCAATATTTTTAATTTCATTACTGACGTTTCACATTCAATATTAGTTCCACTGTTATAGTTTGGTTTACAATTGATTCGTTATCGAGCAATTTAATTGGTACCACGGTAACTATGGCCTTAATTCGTTTAATGAAATTATTTAATTAATGATTTTGGTGTGTTATGGTTAAGATATGGATATGAAATATTTTATCAATTACAAATATTTTGCTTGTGGTTTGGTTTACACAGCACATATTCTTCTTTTTATAGCTTTGCAATAAATATTTATTCGGTTAATGTTTAGTCAAAATACTTTACTAATTTATTACGTTACGTTGTTGTGGGTGGAGGTTGAAATGAGAATATTGATTTATTTTATATTATTATATTATTTAACTATAGTTCAATGACTACTAAGTTCTATGTATACAATTATAGTTCAATGACCTAATATAATATAAACATATATAAATACTATCAAATACAATAAGTAGATAATAAAAATGAACAATTACTTGCTGCATGGTAGGGGTGCTGATTATTCGGTTTGTTCTAAAATACAATTCAATAATTCTGAATAAAAAAAGTGTTTAAACAAAAAAAAACAACACAAAGGTCCTTTATATTATTAATTTAAGTTCACCCACGTTGAGACAGTATATAATCTTTTGTAGCATTGTTATAGCAAAAGGACCGTTATAACACCGTAGTCGCAAGTCCAAGGCTATGCTCGGCAGTCTGAATTGCGAGTGTGTACGTCGAGAAACAAACACGTTTATACAAATTTTCCTGCCACCTGACCTAAATCGGCTAATCGTTCATAAAGATCACAGAATGTTCGGCAACTGTTGTTTGATCGAATATAAATACAAATTTTAACATCAGTCTGTATACTGATAGGGAAATACGTAGGTAATCTAATTTTTACCTCTTTATTTAAATAGCAAATAAAATATATCAATAACATATGACTTGAAGATGTTCACTAATACAAATAATAATATCACGTATCATTCTAGATGTGTGCGTATGGTGCGCTTAGTGCGTACCGGATCAAGATTAGGAATGGACATCGTTGGGGGTTTGGGAGGCGAAGCAGAAGGGAGTGGGGGCGAAGAGGATACTTGTGGAGTATTTGTATCCGGAGTTTCCACTGAAGGAGCAGCATACGGGTTGTTACATAGGGGCGATAGAATACTAAGTGTGGATGGGAGAGATCTTGCTCGAGCGACTCATGAACAAGCGGCCGCGGCTCTAAAGGTACGATCTCATGAATATTTTTTTCTAATGTTTTTGTTTTTATTTTATTTTATTTTTCATTTAATTTAATTGGTCAAGTCATTATTAAGTAACATAGCTGGCTTTGTTTAGTCACATACACATATTTACACATACACTCGTAGAAGGCTTAGACTCTCATGAGTTCTTTTAAGTATCAATCATGTATTTACTTACTCGACCCATAGTATACTTATTTAAAGTAACAAATATAGTTTTAAAATATAACATATCTACATTTTTGTGTATATACAGTTTACATTCGTAGTGAATATGTCGTAAACAGTTTGCTGAAATCTGTTCAACTGTCGCGTTAGGTAATTTCTATTGGTACTTGAAATACTGAAAAACACGATCGTATCACTCTAGAAATAATAAAAAAGAAATCAAAGATATATGTGAAGCGGAATTCAGACCCAAGAGAAAGATTTTAAAGGTATAGGAGGAAAAATAATTCGATAGAAAACAAACATTTAAGTATTGTTTAAAGAGTAATACTAGTAGTAATCAAAAATGTGCAATTTACAAGCCAATAAATCTAGTATTGCACAACAAAGTTAAAAGCTAAACATTACAATCAGTTGTGGTTATTTCGATCGCAGTGTTCATCTGTTTTTTAATTGGTATTTGTTCAATCAAAAGGCAAAAATAAAAATTGTTAAAACTATGAATTTTGTATGAGCAATTAGCCTCTTTTTTTGTAAAGCTTATATTATTTTCGGAAATCTATACACAAAAATTAATAAAAATAAATTGTCGAATGTTACAGACATTAAGAAATTAAGGAATTTTATGTATTATAGTATATATTATAGTATATATAAAATAAGGTATTGAATAGAAATGCATAAGTGGAAATGAAATAAAATCTTTTATTTGGTTGTCTGTTTATAGATATGTTCCTCTTTTTACTAATTTATCGACTGATCCATTCAAATAATATTGCGTTACAGATATTAAGGGTGAGGCGTAGAATAGAATAAAAGAAATGCTATTTTTCAAGTAAAAAGTATTGCTCTTGTGATATAGGATACTGTGAAAAGATTTTATGCACTAAACTGTAAACTGAGTTTTCGCATAAGTCACTGCTGGCGTCATACACAGGAAAGAGGACAAGAGTAAGGGCGTTCCGTTTCATTTCATTTGTAAGAGTGAGCACGTTAGTAGAGTTTTTGCTCATAAAATAAATTAATTACCTTAGGTTATCTCGAGGTGTAAAACCGTATGTATACGACTATACAATCGTAACATTGTTAATCGAAAATCAACTAGGTACGATAATAAAGTCGTATTGTCTCTCTGGCTCTATATATGTTAATTTCCCAACAGTATTCAGGAGGTGCAGTGACTATCGCTGCTCAATACCAGCCAGAGCACTACGAGCGTCTGCGCGCGAGGATCAGAGCGATCAACGCTGCGGCCATGGTTACCAAAGAGTTATAAATTATAAATCGAACTTTACGTGGCAGGCAGCGTGAAAGAGTGCGGATAGTTCCAGTAATA
>JAOPUB010033179.1:0-10947 GCA_027564055.1 Neptis clinioides
ATGGCCATGGGCGATGGTGGCCACTTACCATCATGCGGACCGCCTGATAAAAAAAAGTAATCCTGTTGGTGAAACTGTGTATCAAAAGTACTTCTAAAAACTCCTTTGAAACTGGACGTTAAATGACATCCATGACCTTGTTACCACTTTCCTCAAATCTGCTCATCAATAAAACTAATGACCATTACTTAAATATAAAAAATTACAGAAATTCATTATTCTGTTTGTTTTGTTGCCAATATTTTTATAGTGAGCCGTAAGAGCTAATGTTTTGTTGATCCGTCCGATGCCAAGCGTTCTTGAGTTATTTATGACGATATTATTGTGTACGTTTGTTATTGCCAGTAACAGATTTTTGATAATGGATGATGAAACTTTGTGTTATTATTTCTAAGGGCTTTTGGATTAGATTAAACAGTAGAGGAACATTGCGCATTTTGAGTTTATTGTCCGACTGCATTGGCTGTTACATCCGTGACGTTTACTATTTTGACAAAAATTTGATATCCAAGGTCTAACGGGAACATACAGTCAAACAGACAGACAGACAAACATTTTTTTAAATGCTGTTTTAGCATATTTTATATGTAAAAAGCAGTTATTTTAACATTACAAACAGACACTACAATTTTATTTATATGTATTGGATTACTTTTTTATCGTCAGTGCAGATGTTGGAACTACATTTCTGCATCTGACCTGGATTGGAATTGATTCTAGTCTAGTTAGCAAATGCCTAAAAGAATAGGACTCGAATACTGAGCTCGAGTCGCGGAATCGATTCAGGACTCGACTATCGTCACACCTGACTCGATACTCCAAAATGCCGACTTGGCACATCACTACAATGTACACACAGCGTCACTCTGAGCGCAACTACAATAACCACTCTGAGTTGACCCAGAACAGTATGAGCGTTGTATAGGAATGTGTGTCTATATCTACTGATCGAAGGATGTGGCTTATATTGCATGATTACTCCACGTGGAATAAAGTAGATTTAACCGGAGTGGAGCACCTATGAAATGATTGCCAATTACTTATCTAGAAATAGCAGGTATTTCTATATTTAGGCTGCATTTCCACTAGAAATGAAGCGTATTTCGGTAAATGAAGCGATTTTGTAGGTCCGCCATATTGAAACTGACGTCTTCAACAGGTGACCTTATTTACCAGATGTATTTTCTCTTACCTGTTCTGTTTGTTCATACGTGAACTACTGGTTCGAATTAAAAAAATATTTTTGTGTTGGATAGTCCATTTATCGAGGAAGGTTATTATCTATATAACATCATGCTACGACCCATAGGAGTGGAGCATCACGTGGATGAAGTCACACGTCGGCTAGTATAATATATATTTATTGAGGTAGGTTATATAACATCAAACTGCGACCCATAGGAGTGTAGCATCATTATGATAAGAGGTGATAGGACTGATGATCATTGCTACATAATATACCCTTGAGCTGATGATGAAAGCTTAAAATTGGGACTGGTATTTCATAGAAAGAAGCTAGAAATTAATTTGTTTTTAAATGTGTCGATTAATTTGACCTTCGAAATGAGATTGATTGATGATTGAGATTGATAGACTGATGACTGATGTATTACATCATTCACAATATTATAGTCTCTGTAAGAATAAGCAGGTCCTGTCAAAAAATTGAGCATGATCCAATAAAAATAACCTTGACAATGTCAAAATAAAAAGCGAAACTCGTATTTCAGTATTTTTGATTTGTCCACTTTTTGCTTTTACGTCATCAAGTGTGCTAAATGTTGCCATTGCGAATTTTGTATAAAAATAATATTGTTGATGTTCAAATTAAAAAACAGCGCCATCTATTTTTTTTTCTTTGAAAATTCGCCTAAAGCTTTCATGTGTGATGCATTTCAAAATGAATTCCTATTTTCCTTGGTCATGTCATCACGTTTAAACGACTGAACCGATTTTGGTAAAACTTTTATTGTTATATTTGTTATAAATAGGAGAAGGTTCTTATGTAAGAAAAAATTAGGAAAATTGCATAATAAATTAGAAAATTCAACAAAACTTAACGTTGTCTAATGTGACGTAAGTAATGTTTGACATTACTGTCACTCATATGACCAATACTTATTATTATTATTTTTTTTGTACATCAGGGGCAAACGAGCTGACGACCCACCTGATGGTAAGTGGCCATTGTCGCCCATGGACATCGCACATACAAGAGAGACACTTGTCAAGACAAGTGCGTCTTGTATGGCGATGCGTTGCCATGTTTACAAACAAACTCTTCAGCTTTTTAATATTATTATAGTTAGTATAAGTTGTAGTCTGAACTATTAATTGAGGAGGTGATGAGCTACATCACTTATTATTTTATTTTTTAATTTAATATTTAACACCAGCGTAATTTATATCACAGTATATATATATATATAATAGGCCCGCCCTCGCTTCGCTTAGAGTGTTGTCTCACACGAGCAAAACGATATTCGGTAATGTGTTATTGTAGCTTTATTCGAGTAAGCGTGTTGTTTCCACAGCAGTTGGTTACCTACGCGTAAGATACCATTTGAGCAGATGGGTTGCGAAAGAGACAACTCCGTCTTCATTAACAGTTAGCAGCAGATGGAAGCAGTTAATCAATGTACTCGTAACAGCGTTTGCTCAACGATTATTCGGCAATGTTATTATTGTTTGCATCAGAGGTGTATGAGCTCGTTCTCAAACTACGGTTTCGAATGGTCCCGTTTGGGGTTTCAAAACAGTATCAAATTTTATACAATACTAGCCGACCCGCCTCGCTTCGCTGACGTGTTTTTTGTATTTAAAAAAAAAATAAAAGTACCCTAAGCTATTCCCTTTATCATCAGCTATCTGCCAGTGAAAGTTCTCTTAAATCGATCCTGCCGTTTCCAATGTTTGTTGTTTTGGTATATTTGCGTCTATACATAGCAATGTACTTAGTAAAAGCGTTATTTTAATATTACAAACAGACACTCCAATATTTTTTTATTAGTATTGTATTGTATCCCTCTTCACTGAGCAATGTAATAAGCTTGCACTTATCTTTATTTACTTTTTAATGATGTGACTTGCTAATAAACGGTCCAAATTATAATTGTTATTGTTCATTAACATTTTTATTTCTCTTTTATATTAGACAGTCGCATTCAGCTTCGCAGAATTATAAATACTTAGTTAAAACATTGCAATCGCGGCTACAGTAGCGTCGACCTAAGATTTATTTCAATTTCAATAAAATAGCTTAAATAATAAAATTGTCAAGCAAAGGCGAATAATGGTTCTCTTTTCGAAAACTATTTTTCTTCTCTCAGTTTGCAATATCATCATCAAATTTAAATAATCTTTCTCTCACCATGAGTTTAATGCGTAGCAAAGCCAAGCAAAACCTTGTTCCTTTGGAAGTTCTAAAATACTTGTACTGTAATATTTATATTATTTTTCTCTCTAGTGTTTGGAAGGAGCATTTTCAGTCGATTCTTATATCAAAACCATAAGTTACAAGGATTTTGAATTTAGTCACTTTTATTATAAGAATAATATTTCGAAGCAGCAGTTCCTAACGATTAGCAATACAATTGTATCGCCCCATGACCGCAAGCCATAGAGAAAGTGCAACCAGAACTATCGGAACATTAAAAACTAGACCGTGAATGTGCAAAATATTGTGCTCCCATTTTATGCCATATGTCAAATGAGATACGATAACTATACATACTAAAACCTTTCATCTTGAATAATATTTTATGTAACCCGAATGGAAAAGTGAAGCATTATAAAAAAAGAGAAATCTAGTTCCTATATTTCCACGCCCAAGAAACGTTTCAAGAACTCATGATAGTAATTTAAAACGTGATTTACTAGATCAGCCAATAGTTGCACGGTTACAATGTATTGCACATATTGCAGATGTGACACAAGATAGCTTTAGATTACTAATGCTTTACCATTCGTATATAAACACTAGTAATAAAGACCTTATTATAAGGTATTTATAAGGTCTTTCGTTTTGGTGGTGCCCCGCTGTCTTTTAAATATATATAATATCGGCTCAGATAAAATAGTGGATAAAGCACCACAAGCCGTGGGGTTTAATGTGGTGGTGGTAGATATTTCTTATTGAAAATCATTTAACACCTGCCCGGCTTCTTCTCTATAATGTATGAAATAGTATATTACACATATTTCTGTACAGTAATAGATATCATTCTTACAATACTATGTTAGTTATTCACCTAATAATGTTTGTTGTATGTACAGACACAGAGTACCTTTTGTAGAAGAAATGGAATGCCAATGAATCTGCGTGTTCCGATGCGGGTTTCTAATAATTGATCTAGTCATTAGCGTTTCGATCAACAGCAAACAAGTAATATTAATACATAATTCTTATAATGATTCTCATAAATACGAATTACGAATGTTTTCAACGCCTCGCAACACAAGTGCATTGTGTTTCGTAGATTTTTTTCACTCTGTTTCTGTCTCTTTAGTTCTCACCTCCAAATAAGCGGGAATGCTAGTGTTAGGAGTGGGCCACCTCGGCAGCACAGTGACTGGGATTGGAACTCACGACCTTTATGTAATACGTATAATTTTATTCTTTAATTAGGTACAGCTTTGAGTAGAAGAAATAAATAGGAAGTACATTTACATGCGATAATGATGCGACGCGCGACGCGTAGTGTAGACAGAGAGACTTCCTGCGCGTGCTGCGTACTGCGCGCTGCGTGCTGCCTCTTGCCATTCCACGCGTGTACCAACAAAGCCTTCCACGCGCCAACAGGAACCTTACCAAGTAGTAGTTAGGATCGCTTTTAACTCGGAGAGAAAGTCGCAATACAAAGAAAGTTTAATACTATCGCTTAATCCATTGATGTGGACTGTAGTGTTGCCCGCGGTTCGATACTAGGCTACCCTTAGACGTGTTGTAAGGTTTTTTTATAATTATGCCATAAATTTTAAATTGCAATATATTTACTGATTGCCTATATATGGTATTGTCACATGTATGTAAGTCATGGAATGATCCTAAGGTTTTTCCAGATTGCTTTTATCTTGGAATTAAGAGTGCGCTACGTGTTCCTTAAAAGTCGATAACGCTTTAGCAACTCCATTTGTTGCTATTGATAACTATTATTTATCAAAATGTGTTGCTTATTTGTCATAAAAATTAAACGATAAATAAATCATTGGCAACACTGTTACTAGAATACCGTTGCAGCGCGTGCGCGTGACATGCGGATAAAGAAAGATTTGTTGAGTGACTTGAATAATTTATATTAAATAGTGAAATGTGACCGAATCATCAAACGTGTCTCGACCACGTTCTCGTGCTTTAATGTCAGACAATAAATCAACTGTTTGGTGTAAGTAACTGAGTGAGAATACACACATGCACAGATAAAACAAATTATTGTTTAATTATGAACAGAATAATCTAGTGAATAACGATTTTTTTAAGAAGATTACATTGGATTACAAACTACTAGTATTCCTATAATCCCCCTCCAAGTAAGCTGGAATGCCTGTGTCGAACTGTGAGTGAATCCAACACCAGAATTATTGAAATGTACCTAATACTTATAACACGATAGTTTAGCAATAGCCTGAGTGAAACAAAATTGAAGCTAAAAATGTTAAAACACATGTAATATGTTATCAGGGTTTCGTCATATCTGTTATGTCTTAATTGATGTCGACATCCAAAGAAATTGTTACTTAGGAGCGCGTAGAGCGTAGGGAGGGGGGTTGAGGGGCGGATGAGCACAGTGCGCACTGAGGGAACTGTCGCTGTTGTGTAACTCGATCTACTCGTAATATTCACGGAATCTAGATTGGTTCTCACAGTACCTCTTACTTATTTTTAATTTGTATCAACAACTCTGACATCTAACGAATATCGTATTACTCATTAGGATTATTTTCGTGATAGCCTACTGGCTAAGACTTAGAATACACAACTTGCACGCTTCAAGGTTTCCTATAATATTCACAAAGGTGTGAACTTCACCAATTTGCAATCGGGAAACGTGGTGGACTGGGGCCTAAACCCTCGTCATTGTTGAACTTGTACCTGACTGTAGATAGCTGTTACTGGATAATACGATGTTTATTTTGTCTATATACAATACACATGTATGACTCTGTGAAGCTGATCTTCCCGAACAAGAGACGCCGCCACCTTCAAAACTAACTCATTATTTGAACTAAGTGTAGGTACACTACAATAATACTGACTACAGAGATTGTGTCGCAAGTAAAGCAAGGCAAAATAGCATGAGTATAATTATAAATTGGAACATAATTAAACTCTTCCAAGAGTTCCGAGATCGGAAAAGTTTGGGTTACGATGCCTTATTCATGGAAAATGTAGTAGACATAATGCGTGTTTCATGTCCACGTCGCTGTTTTCTTTTTATGATTTACGAGTTAGATTGTACAGAACTTTAGATCTAGCCTCCTTCCCGCCTCGGCGTGCTGTGTGTCTGTGTGTGTGTCGTGTTAGCGCTGGGTAGTAGGTACATGTTTTGCGTGGTGTGATAAATGATAGAGAAAGCGTTACGCAATATCACCGTTTATACGTAAAACCGACTAAATTGTAGGGTTTTATAAACCTTATTTCAATATTATTATTACGGGAAAGTGTGATAGTTGTTTTGCTAGTCTTTCAAATAACTGAATGAAGTGATTGCGCAGAGATGGGTCTTTCAACATCCTTTAAAACTGTTATATTAATAATATGCGTGGATTAAATTCGCGGTCTGTTGTATTCAATGGCATAACGCCAATACTATATCCGTTCAAAACAAACTTCATATAAATGGGCCCTCATTCCGACCGATTGTCTTTATAGAGTGAACGCAATCGACTGAAATTGTTGTTCTGTTTGCAGATACTTAAAATTGATCTTAAAATATAATGATAGGTCACCAAAAATGTTTTCTGGCTGTCTGGATAACGTTTTGTGTAGTGTCGAGTGTCGACAGCAGACCGCGTACTGGTCGCTAATGCCCCCGTCACGATCTCGACCAACTTTTCGATAATTTCTTAAAGTGCCAAAGTTTACTTTAACATTTAAATCTATATAGAAACTAGTCGAACCGTTCTGACTGAGCCAATGTCATTGGATATTTGCCCCTGAGGAGTTTAAAATTTACACATCTTTTGCAATATAAGATTTATTACTAAGCGTGACATTTAACCAAAGCGATAAATATATTTTTAAAAAATCAATATGAATCGAATATTGGGCGCTTTATCGAATAGAACACAACTATACAACAACAAACTTGTACATGTACATATCGCGTTACTGAACCCGTCAAACCTCTGGACGCCACAAAAACTAAACCACCAAGAAAATTGTCTCACGCCGATCTTTATTTAAAACCTGTTCAGTAATTAACTATATGGTAACTGTCGGTGTCCCGTAGACTATAAAATATATGGAGTTTTCATAGGACAAATTTAACGATAGAAAGAAAGATGATTGTGTAATAACATACAGAGATAAAAAGAAAGTAAGCATGTGTGGATGGTTGAATGAATAATTTATTTGGTGATGTAAAATATTAGGCGAGGCGGCGCACTCATTGCACTCATTGCTGATGAGTGTGATTCTTCCGGACCCAATCGAAGCCACTCGTATATAGCATTAAATATCTTTGTCCTACAAATCCTCGTCTGTGTCTAGTATTAAAAGGTCTGCTGGTATCGCGTGCAACTAATAGCCTGATCTCCTTTTGTCTTACGATTTCTTCTCATTAGCATATTTACTTATAATCGACGCCACAAATGATTGCTCAAGTGGACCGAGACCCGACTCCCGACTAGAAACGAATGCTTTGATAACTAATACCACTTTTTATCTTCTCATCTACTTATATCTACATCTTGACATTTACGAACACGATAATTCCTTCCGTTATTCAGACTTACTCTCAAATGATTAAATATTGAACACCTAAATAAATACTAAGAAACTTTTAATATAATTAGCTATGTATTTTCTTTTTTAATTAGTATTAATAAATATAAGCACCATTATCATTAATAAGGCTATTTCCTAATGAATAGACTATTCTAAAAAATAATATATAGAATTTCAATCCAGATCATACATAAACTATTTGCAACGTCTGTAACCATCTTATTTGTTTTCCCTTAATTGGATTTAACATTATAAATGTTTTCATTGTTCAATTATGACCGATTAACTAACAATATGTTTTCCTCTGAATGAATGGATTGTTTCCTCTCATCTGTTCGGTTTGTTAGTTGTCATAAATCATCTTTTTTGGATATTTTTCCACTAAATAAATTATAATTAAATTTTAAATAGTACTTAATCATTTTCAGGCTCAAACAGGTTTCGAGGAGCTGCGCCGCTACGTAAAGCAAGGCAGCGACTTCAGCAAGGAGCTGGCCTCTATTTTGCAAGAAAGGTTAGAATAGAAATAGCTTAAGTTGATAGTTATATAACTAAACAATGAGTATTGGAAACATCATAATAATACAATAGCTGAATTAGTAACTTATAAGCTCGTTAGCGAAGTGTTGATTATTTTTATAACGCACGAGTGGCGCGGAGTACGGATTTGGATCGCGATAGCTTTGAGTGGGTCGCGTTTGGCCCCGGCACTCCTCTCCCTTCCCCCAGCCTCACACAGCCCGCAGATAAGTAATCTTATCAATATTTCTTTGTAACGTTCGCTTTCTACACTAACGCTAGGCTGAGCAGTAATAAAATATACCATTGTTTACGACCAGCCGTTGTGACATACTCATTTTATTACATTTCTTTAAATGTCAATCGAAAAGCAAAAAAGCCAAGCAACAGGAAAGTAAAACAGTGAGACAGTTGAACAGTGGGACAGCGGTACAAGGAGACAGTGAAACAGTAAGAGAGTGGGACAATGAGACAGTGAGACATTGAGCCAGTGAGATAGCGAGACTTTCAAATAGGTTAAGTTTTATCGCCAAAAAAAGGCTTAAAAGAATTAAAATGAGAGATAAAGTGTATGCGGAGCTGAATGATCGTTTATGTCATTGGGAATTACTCATAAATTATGTAATTGTTAATTGACTACACATAACAGATCTATGTTACCCACACCCATGATCCGATTTGCCACGTTTACTAAAATAACTGGAACGTGTGAACTTTGTCATCCATAACTAATGGACAACAATACATTATGTCCGACATTTCATACAAAATCTTGTATATTAACAAAGAATGGTTGGGGCGTATGATCTTTTCATTCAGAAAAATATATCAAAAGGATTCCCCTTCAAAAGGTAAGGAAATGTATTTGACAGAAGGGAATATGCAAAGAAAAACTAATAATGGAGTATTTGCATAACAAACATGAATGTTTATCTTTGTAAAATTAGTTATTTATGGGAAATCAACAAGAAAATCATTACATACATATAAATATAATTAAAGTTTTTGTTTGTAATATTAAAATAACGTTTTTTTATTAAGTTCATCGGGTATATATATGGTACATACATATAATCTATTTCCTATTATCTGGAGAATTTGGAAGAGATCTCTTTTAAGAGATAATCTATATAGTATACAGTTTAAGGTACAAAAGTAAATAAATATTATACCAAAGCAGCCTTTTTTTAATTTTTGTCCGTCTGTTTGGTTATTCCAATCGTCTCTCAAATGGCTATACCGATTTGAACGGAACCTTCACAAGCAGATAGCTAATAGTATAGCGAATAACTTAAGCTTTTATTTCAGACAAAAAGTTGAGTTCCGTGAAAACATAACACATCTCAGCGAAGTGAGGGGAGGTTGGCTAGTCCTTAATAAATCTCTATTCGTTCTCTTACATATTTTGAAGAAGTAATTGAACTTTCTTTCGCATAAAATACTCATTCATAGTAAAATGATGGGAAACAGGAATTTTGAGTTACCACACCGAACTAATCAATAATGGCAATTTTATGGAAATTAAAACAAAAATTATAGTGATGTCTGTAATAATATCTATCCTATTTATTATGAGAGTGATTAAACTTCACACTCACCTTTTTTATTCTAATATTTAAGAAAATCACTCAGTTGAATGGAGGGACGGTGGGACAGCGGACAGTGAGACAGTAAAAAGCGAGAAAGGGAGACAGTTGATCAGTGGGATAACAAGATAGTAGGAAAATAACACAGTGAGAGAGAGACAAACAATGGATCAGTGGGACAGCAGGATAGTGAGAAAATTAAACAGTGAAAGAATGAGACAGTTGATAACTGGGACAGCGGGATTGTCAGTATATAACACAGTGAAAGAATGAGACAATGGAACAGTGGAATAGCGTGACAATTGGATAGTAAGCCAGTTAGCCAGTGAGATAGTGAGACAGTTGGACCATAGATAGTGGGACAATTGGACAGTGAGACAGTTAACCAGCGTGATAGCGATACCTTTAAATAGGTTAAGTTTTATCAAAAAAGGTTCGAAAGAGTTATAATGACATTTGTGCTATTTAGTAGAAAAATAATGACATATATACACACACGTAATAACGTTTTCAATAGAAATAAATAAGTCCCTTTTCATAAGAATGTAGAGTACAAGTCTGAATGCATTCATTATATTACATATTCGTGTTATTAATTCACCGCTAGATGGCGCTGAAACACAACACACAACTGTTTTGTCCAAATCGGATACATGAAAAAATTATACGACGTTTTCGGCGCGGGTAGTCATTCACATTGGTCGATTTTTCTATTGATTGATTTACTTCTCCCCCACCAGTGGAAGAGATGTTCCCACCACTTTAGTGCCTTTATATTCGCTGGCAAAGGCAGTAATGGTTAGTCTCACGAGCAGTCTCTTTGAATCAATATCTCTTGAAGTGGTGCTAGTGGAAGTGTAACAATAGTGTGTCGCTGTGTTACAGATATAGGAA
>JAOPUB010033188.1:0-17059 GCA_027564055.1 Neptis clinioides
ATGACTTATATTTTCTTCACATATCAACCAATTGACAAAATCTTGACAAATTATACATTTAAACTATCCTCATGAACTATAATATATATTAGTGAAAACTGCATAATAATGAATTCAGTAGTGTTTGAGGTTGTTGCTGTAATTTTTTAAAGTATAGAAATAGAATTCATATATAAAAGCACAAACAAATTATATAAAAGTTACTTATGAACAATTTGTCAATAACAAAAGCCTAAGCTAAAGTTACCAAGTAATTCTATATATAGAATTACCTTCATCGTAATAAATTAATTGATTAATTTGCCTAAATGCAAGGTTTTCAAAAGAAGCCCGGAATGAGAGGATTGTATTACTTACTCAGTATGCGGAAAACAGAGTGACGTGAAATTATTCTCAAGTCAGTGCGAAATACTGTATGAAATTTAGTTTTAGGGTTAATTAAAAAAAAACACAAAGTAATATAAAATTGTAGGTACATGGCGACATTTCTGAAATCGATATAATATTGTAGTTACATGGCGATATTTTAGAAAGTGATATAATATTATAGTTTTATGGCATCATGTCTGAACGTGATGAAATATTGTAGTATTATGGCGACATATCTGAAAGTGATGAAATATTGTTGTATTATGACAACATTTCTGAAAGTGATGTGTGATGCAGTTTCGTGGCGACATTTCTGAAAGTGATATGTTATTGTAGCTATATGGCGATATTTGTGAAAGTGGTGTATAGCGCAGTTTCATGGCGACATTTCTGAAAGTGATATTATTATACATAACATTTTCCACTCACAATATGAAATATACTAATTAAAAATTATTAAATCTTTAGCATTACTAAGAAATTATAAAACAAAATGACTTAATTATGAAAATGCATTCAAATCACATTAGGGTCAACAGCGACTTGTGAGAAAATGTGTAATGATTTAATATTTTTACTTATGTTATGCATGGTATGGTAGATTGTACTACCTGCCTACATATATTTATAAAATTCTCTAATAAAATTTTATACTTTTCCTTATAGTCGTTCGCACGGATTCAATACTTTTATTTTCCTGTTGTACCACCTACTATGATAAAATTAAAACACTCAAGGTATTAAAATTAAAGTAGATACCAAAAACTAAGAAACCATTAAAATATTAATTGAATTTTGACCTCGCGCATTACTAAACATTTAAACCATGGACCTACTGACCTTAAGCAATACTCTCAACCTTATCTTATGCAGTAATACATAAACAAGAAACCAAGAGCGAAGTCCATTAATACTTTTAGTATGTCACTACATGGTTAAAAATACAAGATTTTATTAAACCCTTCCGTTTAACGTTGATTAAAATTCATTGAAAACAATTACTAGTACATACAGTAATGAACAAATTGGCTGTACTTAATTGAAGGAAACAATAAGTAATAATTTAAACTCTTAATATTCAGTAACTTGCCTGTCAAAGTAACCACAAAAAGATTTATGTAATTCAACGTAAATCGCTTCATTAGTGTTAAACGGATCGAGTTAGAGCTCTCCGGCAAATTGACCTTGCACGTATTGAACATTTCACAAAAAGACCTTGTCCATGCCGAGGGCAGGACGTTACATCTTCAAAGTAATAAAATCGTGACTTATGAATATTGTACGTCATAACGTCGTGGTCTCGAAAAGCAATGGGATTTACCTTATTAACGAATAATATATCTACCTACTTTTATCTGTATGTAATGAACTAGGAGGTAAAGACTTAAACAGTAACATTCTTACTAATAATCTTGTAAGAAAATAATTATGATTGTATAGCTTCTATTGAAACATGAATACAAAGAAGAAAGGCAGTCAATATTATATGTTCATTATATAAAAATAAACTACTATTCTCATTCGTATTATGTATGTCGTAAAAATATAATATCGCGTAATAATTAAATCAAATCCTATGCAAAAAAATACTATGTTTTTATCACTGAATCTTCAACTTAAAAATATTAAATAAATTGTTTTATAATGTTTGGTTAACAAATCGAAATGCCGCATGCGACATGGCCGAGAATCGGTGCACACGTATTACGTGGTATTGATCTAAAGTCTAAACTCTGTAGTCTAGATGTTGTTGATGCTGTTATGTAGATACCTCGGACCAGCTTATTTTCCGAAGAGGATTTTATATAATCATAGTCGACCCGCCCCGGATTCGCACGGGTGCAATTTACCACGTATAATAAGTACTTAAGATTCAACAAAAAACATATAATTTCATTGAAATGCGTTTAACCGTTATCGCGTGATTGAGTAACAAACGTCCAAACGTACATTTATTTATAACGGAAAATAACGGCAATTCTTACGTAATGAAATCAGTCCCTTAATATTATCTATAAAAAGTTTGCATTGATTATTTACAAGTACTTAGACATTTCCTAGACATATATTGATAAGTTCTACTGCTATGTTTTTATCATAGATAAAAAACATGTCGATTCGCGCAAAATAAATCCTTATCATATATTATATTTCATGAATGTCAAGTGTTCTTATCATTAGAATAAGACAAGATTAAATTTTATATAAGAAGTTCAAGAAATAGAATTTACTCGTTAACGAATTATTTTCCCTCTAGCATACAGTATTTATTGATGATGTCTAATTTGTTGTACACTAGTCAAACCACCATATTTCGTTGTACTCAAACGAAATGAAATGATAATAACGTTTTAATAAACAAAGAATATATATTATTTAAGTTATATCTGAAACAATACAACTGTGAAAACCGTATACAATTTCATGCAGTAGTCCTCACCTTAAGTTTTACCATATTTCTTTTACGACTAAGGACTTATAGTTGACGACCGGTCGGATGTATTATGTAATGTCATTAATATCTAATATTAGGAAGTCCAAAATACCTACTGCAATAGTTACAATATTAAAAAATATACTTACAGCATGTACAGAGTTAGGATCAGTAAGCCAAGCATTGTACATTGTCTCCACGTATGCTGAACTCGATCCATTGAGGAAGGGTTCTGCCGCTGTTGAACTTTTCAGCCTGTTGGCATTTACTGTCACAGCGGCAGCCTGTTTGCATATAAAATAATATTACATGCATAGTTCCACAAAAAGTGTTATTAAAATCCGTTTTTCTTTACATGACCTAAGATGTAAACAAACACGCGTAAATTATCGCGACACTTGTACAATATCATTAACTCATTAATTAATTAGAACTGAAAATGTTAACATTAAAACATTAAAATTACAGTAATTTTTTTTCAATATAAAGCAGACAAATTTTTATTTCAAACCCCTATTTCAGCTAATCAAATAATAGTATTTTTATAATATTATAAATATATTTAAAATCACAATTAAGTCACTTATGATAAAACAGTTTATCAGAATATGAGGGGGCTCGTCTTATTTTATAGATAACACTGATAACAAAGGTGCATTTCTAATACCTAGTGTTATATAAATTTGCATAATTAAAAAGTCACATATTTTTTAGAAAATTTATATGAATATATATTAAAAATTTATAATATAAAAAAATTACAAAATTTCTAGTTACTAGAATTATTTTATTTTTTTTAATTCAAAATGTATGATCATATTAAATCTATAATAATAAATCTGTCAAAAAAAACAATATTTTATAATAGAGTACTGACTGATGATTTGATAAAATAAAAAATATAGCAGTTTTATCCAAGATTATTTTACCAGATAAGTTGATATTTAATCCAAATGCAATGTCATGAACACAATAATTTTGATAAGATAAATTCTCCTCTTGAATGATCTCAACATATATGAAGCAAGGTTACCTATTTTAATTAAAATCTTTATGAAAAAAGATGGATTATGAATAAGTTGAATAACCTTTTCAAATTATTCTTATTTATTAAAGGATTATAAATTTGCTTTAATCTTTGAAGAATCCCAATTTTGACATATAATAATGAAAAATTCCTGTCATAAATAAATTACTAACCTGGGGTTTGTTGAGGAGCCATGATGCAAATCTTTCTGAACTGCCAACTTTATTTGTGGCCTGTAGGATTATTCTTGCACGATGCATTGTTGGGTCTTGATATTATTGAAAGTACTGTATGCCAATCCTAATAAAAAATTGAAAAGTTGTCAAACCTACTTTTTTAATTTCAAAATTAAATTTTTTTTATAAAATTTAAAATTTTATATAGAAGTTTGTATTCATACTATATTTTTTCAGTATATAACGAGCAATTTGGGTTACAAAGATCTAAACCCTTCAACCAAGCTAAATGCTTAAGATAGAAAGAACTTGGCTCATGTCAGTAGCGCATTGACTGTGATTTGTACACAACCTAACAATTCGACTCCTTAACTAATAGTACTATTAAATTGATATTTCGTAAAAACAAACTTCAATTTAATAACCTTATTTAAAATACTTTATTTTATGAATAGCAATATATGTAATATAAGAATGTTTACATGATATAGCCTATAAAAAAATAGTATTCATATGATAAGCATATGTATTTAAACCATAGCTCAGAGATAGTAGCAGTGGAAAGTAGGTTATTATGACAATCACAATGTCAGAGTAACTGGCACATTGACAAAGGTATATTTATTTTTTTGGCCTTTGTTATAAAGGCCATAAGATAGTGAACAAATTAAGAATAGCTAGAGTTTATTAACATTTCCAAATATTGCAAAGTTCACATCATAAAATTTCCAGATCCTACCTAATACTTTTATTATTCAAGAACCACACCCTATTCAAAAAGTATCATTTGATTTTTCTAATAAAACTATGATACAAAATAGAAATATTGTCAAAAAATAGCAGTTTCTAATACTATTTGAGTATAAAAAAAGCACCTATTCTTAAAATTTACGGTTAAATAGTTCAACACAATATAATCAGTTGAACTATTTATTTCATTTGCAAATATCAGACACTTGCTTGAAATGTATGAGACTCAATCCCATATGTTACTTTAACTAAGCAAATCATAAATATCTGTACATAATATCAGATAATAAAAAAAACAACAGTTCATAGATTTTATGCAAAATGTAATATATAATTGCTGATGATTATTGTATGGTCTTTATTACAATATAAATTGGATATTTTAATGCTATATGATAAACTTGAATCAATATTTCCTATAAGTATAAATATATATTCACTAATAATCAATAACTATTGGTCAGTTCAGCCCGTATCAATGAATTATTTCAAGTTTGAACAATAATCGGGATAAATATTACAAATGTAATAATAATAATCATTAATATAATCAATAAAATGTTCCCTTACTAATATTAGAATATTTCAAGGTTAGTCTGAAATTTTATACTTTTTTTAAAATCTTCTATTATTAAAGTAAAATTAATTACTAATATAAATAAAAAATAAACGTTATATGTTTATTATCAATTCATTACAATCTTTATCGGAAGTTAAAACTGATAGGATGCGTGTCAGAATGACAAAACTGCAGCTTGCAGCGCTTGATTATATGTCGCAATATCTCAAACTGTACATACCTTTTTAATAAGCTTTCCTAAATTAATTAATATTGAGTTATCAATACTAGAATCCCGTGATTCAAGGTTACATAACACGCACCTTTCTATTACATATAAAATTAAATGTAATAAAGCTCTTTCACTAAGCCTTATCACGAATTTCTATTCAAAATCGAATCCTTATATTTCTTTGAATTTTGGATTACCTTGGCACTATATTGAATGAAGATATTCGTTTAAAAATGAATTTAGAAATAATTCAAAAAAAAATTATTCAACATCTTTCACACTTCACAGCCGTTTCGTGCCTTTTCTCCCTCACAGGCCAAGTTGTGTAGTGTTGCCACCACTGATCGGAAAAGTCATAAAAGTAGCCACTCATGATTCGATTTTAATTTTTTTTTTTTTTTTATATGCAATATTCATGTTTTTCAATCATATTGAATAAATAAGTCAATCTTAAATTCTGTTCAAGTCTGATTGTTATGAGTGGTAATAATTTTTGTGTCCTTATGATTAGATGCGAACTGAGACAAGAAGACAAATTAAAAATTAGTTAAGTAAAAAGCTACTATTTCTCAAGCTTAAAATCCTAATAAAAGGGTGGTTTTTAGATTTAAAGCCTAATAAGGGTGGCTACATCCATTGCCCAATTTTCATAGAAAAAAATCTTAAAACTTATATGAAAGTATGTCATCATTTTTGTTCCCTGCTATGATTTTACTTAACTAAATTATTACTTTATTTTCTTATTATATATTCTCTGTCTTTATCAACAGATTTAATTAAACTCTTAACTCTTTAAGGTAACAAATCTCGTAGGCCCAGGAACGGTAAAAATCTGATTCTACTTGTTTTGAATTTGTATGCTGGTAACATTGATTCCGTATTTGAATTTTGTTTTTTCAGATGATTATAATCTGTTGTTATTGTTAATCATTAATCTAAATCTTCAACATTACAAAAATAGAATTTTAGTTATTAATATTACAGTTTAGGAAGGAAAGTAAATGTAAGAATTTAAATACGTAAACTAAAAAAATCAAAGTATGAATGCATTTTATTCTAATATATATAAAAAAGTATAAAATTATTCAGTGTTTTAAGAAAAAATCTTGTAAAACAAAATAGTAACGTTTCAAAATGTTTAGTATCTCTTCAAGACTACTTAGAATTCCTAGAGAAATATCATTACTACGACCACCACCTCAAATTGTTGAAGGAACTAAGATAATTTTTACAAAATCCCAGAATTTTCATAGTAGAGAGAATCACAATAAGGAAACCTCCCGAAAGTATTCTTATAAATATCTGCTGTATTCTATAATATTCGGTGCGTCTGCATACACATCTTATAAGATTTGGTAAGTATAGTCTTTTGCTATAAAAGTTTACAGTTGATGCTATTAATTATGCTGATAACTTTTATTCCCAAATCCCCCTTTTTAAGGCATTTAAACATAGATATTGCTCTAATGCATTGCAGACCTTTGACTATAAGGATCATGGTTGGATTAGTATTCAAATAAAAAAAATTACATACTAAATTAAAAAGTGCTTTCAATTTACCAATGCCTAACAGATTGACAAATGCCGTAAAATGTGTTACAAGTTAATGTACATACATTTTTTATTTGTCACATGAATACTAGTTCATTTTTTCTCTTTAGGTTGAAGTATCAAGTCTTTCCTTCAATAACAGCAGCAGAAGAAATTGTTGATACAGATTCTGATAGTGAAGTTGATACAAAAAAAAAAAGATACAGAAAAGAAAAAATTGGTTTTAGGGACAGAAAGGTTAAAACATTTAATAATATTTTGTAGTGTTGTGTATTATTTGTATCATTTTTTACTTTATTTTAGTTGATTTCTTTTTGGTTATTTTTTTTTCTTAAAACAGATAATAGAATATGAAAATCGTATGAGAGCATACTCAACTCCTGATAAAATATTTAGATACTTTGCAACAGTTAAATTAACATATGGGGAAAACACAGAAGTGTACATGACACCGGATGACTTTTTACGAGCTATAACACCGGGCATGAAGCAACCTGATGGTATTATTTAGACGACTTTATTTTTTCATTATAAAAAAACTGGCTAATAAACTGTTAACAGTTTTCGATTGGTGTGGAACTTCTCTTCTCAAGAACACTGGCTCAGAGACATTATAAAAATTAATGATCAAACATTTACTTCTCTACCGTTATATCTTATTTTTAAGTTAATAAAACATATTCTTTTTCTTATACTATTAAAATTTTATACTTTTATTTTGATTTATTTACAGCAGTAAATAAATTCTGTTGGTTTCTAAAAATTATAATTTGAATTTATGTACAAAATGTAACGAATATATTTTTAACACTAATATTCTATATTTGGACGCTGCTGAATAGATAATTGAATATGAAAACAGAATGCGTCAGTATTCAACACCAGACAAGGTATTTAGATACTTTGCTACTCTACAAGCCCAACATCATGATCAACATGAAGTGTTCATGACTCCTGATGATTTCCTTCGCTCTATGACACCTGGGGTTAAGCAACCAGATGGTAGTAATCTAATTAAATGTGCAATATAAAAATTTGTAAATAACTGTTATATAAATTAAATAAATTCAATAGTCCTAAATCTAGTTAATGAAATAAGAAGTAAAGTATTTTACATTTTAATTCAACAATAATAAAAATATTATTAATCAGACCACACATTGCAAAAAATATTGTGTATGTAAAGTCACTCACACTAATATAAACATAAAATAGAACAAAACAGTCTGACTAGAAATTTAGTATTAAAAGTATATTATACTTTCTCATGTCATTTGTATTAATTATATTTTCAGGTTTAGGACTTGATCAGTACAGACGATATGACGCAAAAGTGAGTATCATTTCAATTTTAGATTATATATTAACATTAGTCTTTGTCATCTTTGGTCTTAAAGATACAGCAAAGTGCTACAGGTCAGTTTACGGTATGAAAGTCCCATGTTTATGTCCAATACAAAAATAATGTATAAACAAAATTCTTGCAAAATAAATATGCAATACAAATTAAGAAAAATGTTTTCTTTTATACTTAGGTTACTTTCTATGCCAGTTTTAGCATGGCCCTGTTATTTTGTGAACAGACCTACAAAGTTTCCTATCGCTTGTGTACTTATGACCAAATGTGCAAATAAGAGTCCATTTGGTTTACAATTTCAAAAATTAATTACTCATTTAATTAACCCATAATATGAACTGAAAAGATACATATATTCTTAAGGTAATAATAATTAAATTTTTTTTAAAATTAAATTAATAAAACGAATTAATCTAAATAGCTTTTACGAATAGTGTTTAATGTTATTAATTAATTTTAATAAATTAAAGTAGGTATATAAAATTATCAAATTTATGTATAATCTGTCTATTTATGTTTATGTTGTTTTAACAAACTTATGCTACTTCTTTCTATAGCACTGGCACACAACCTTTACACCTATTTCTTGTCTTTTCAGAACATCGATGAGGTACTGTCTTTTCGCTACTTCACGAATTACTTTGTAAAATTATATTTAAATATATGATATGCACTGATTTAAATTACGCGTATACCACAATGCTATTGATCCTAGTGGGCAATTTGTTTCTGAAAATAATCCCATGTTTTTAGAATAGACCCTTCTACTTATTTTTACTAGTAATTTTGGTAGTTCTTTTCCAGCTTCCTTTATTTATCATTTAAAAACTTTTGTGTTACCTTTAATTCTAAGCTTCAAAACTCAAGTGCCGCCTCAGACTTAAGCATGCATTTCTTTTCTTCTGTTTGTATAAGTTTAATACATAAAATAGTGGATCCATTGTAGCAGCCTATAAAATTATTACTTACATAATATATTTTTAAGAATCAGCTATTGTATTTCCGTAGAGCCTCGATAACAAATTTCTCAAGTTCTATGAAAATAAAATTAATCATTTCTAGTGCCCCAGCTGAACATGAATTTTATAGATATAGATTTAGAAATTAGCGATTTTATGAGTTTAGATAGATACTGTTTCTGGTTTAGTTGTGTTCATATCAATAAAGCTGTCATATCATGCTTAGATTAGGCTTGCAATATATATATGTTCGAAATATTGATTGACATTACTCGTTTCTGCAGACGATAAGTCAGCGACTAAACCTGGACTTGGATGAGGATTCCATATTCTATAAATTAGGTTCATCTGGACTCATCACATTTAGCGATTATATCTTCTTGCTGACTGTATTATCAAGTAAGTTCCTTATGCCTTTCAATATCACACTATTACATTTTTTATTATATTTCATTTATTTAAAATGTTTTTAAAAGAAATTCTAAATGATATTTTAGATAAATTACAACGTTCAACGCCAAAATTTAATTTATTTGATTACACCTGTCTTACAGATTTCAATAGATTGTTTTTTAAATCATTTTATTTCTTAAACTTCTATTATTTGAACTCTTTACCAATATATCTTAATAGTAGATGGAGGTAATCTAAAAATCCTTGAAAAACATTTTAAGGTTTTTTAAATAACTCTAATAGTATATTTGAATAATACAAGTATTTTTTTTAATAAAGATAAATTTATTTTCTTACATAACGTCGATAAATATCCGAGTCATACCCAAACATTTCAAAATCTATTCCATATATTTCCAATAATTTGTCAAGCATATACATATTGAGTTGCCCAAAGTAATATTTCAACAAGGCAAAAGTGTTTTTTCCATCGCGCGACTTATTCATGACCGTCCTAAGACGCATTCTTCTGTTTTTTACTCTTCTTCCCAATATAGGTCCTAAACCTAATTGTTGTACAACATATGCGGAATCCCTCGATAATGTTTCAACCTTAGCAATTACACTAAAATTAACAGCACATGGCGTACAAAACTTATAATAAGGCGCCCAATGTTCATCAAAAGCTGCAGTCCCAGAGGCATATTTGCTGATCAAGTGAGCTACAAATTCGTAAAAAGTAGGACCAGAAGATTTTATAGGACCTAAAGCTTTCGTTGCTGCCTCTCTGTGATCTGTTACAATTGCTCGAGCCAATTTTCTGTAATAGGGAGGCGTAATATTTTCAAGCTTGTCTCTATAAGCTGATAATAATCGCACGAATGGTTCGCGAACGACTAGAAGGGATATCACTCCCGGTGTGTTAATAGTTTCGCGAAGTTCTTCTACACTTGGTCGTGGAAACTTTTTTCTTGCCAATGTCAGAGGTGTATGTCTGGTTTTGGCCAAAAATTTCGTATCATAGCCACCTAAAAAGCAATTAATGATTATTATATAAAAATTAAAATGTATATTTTAATATTACTTAGGATAAAGTTCAAATTTTTTTTATCAGTAAGTGCTTAATAATTGTGAGGAGTATAATACCTAAAACGTTGAAATTATACAACCACGAGGAACTTGCTGCTTTAAAAATATTGCACCAGACAAGATTATGTGCATAATCTACGAAGAATTCTTTGTTATTTATAGACAATGTTGGAAGTGATCGTAATCGACAAGTTTCTTTGGCTTTTGTAGTTCTTTTTGTCAATTCCATTAAGGTTGCATTATCAGGTTCTAACCAATCATTATGAGTAGAGTCTTTTTCGTCTTCATCCCCTAAAACTGGACCCTGCAACTATATTTATATATATTAAACGTTGATTTAGTCAATAAAGCATTAACAAAATGATTCATAAAACTGTTTTTACCAGCCACTTAGTATAATTGTCAGGTACCATTGACCAGTCCTTCACTTGCGTGTTGGTGTTTTTTAATAGGGTCATCTTCATCACAATAATGTAAAGAGCCGCCCAAAAGAGAAAAGTCACTGTTTTCGCACCGCATCTTAAACACGGAAAAGCTTTTGTTTTTATCCGCGAACGGAAACGTTTCATAGTGATTATCATTTTGTCGTGACATGTGGTACAACCGATTTCTTCAGAATATTGAGAATTGATAAATTGAGATTATATTCCACAAAAGAAAAAAACAACTTTCCAGTATTGAATAATAAAACATGTATGGCGCCACTCTATAGGGATATCTATTCAGTTCAAGTGACGCAGCATCCGAACGGAGCATGAGCAGAGTTAATGATTTTTTGATCTCGCCGCAGACTATCTGATTTTAATATTATTTTGAAGACCTCTATGATTTATTTAGCAATATTATGTAGGTACTTAACACTTCCAAAAGACGAATTTGCACTTTTACATTTTAGCAGGTTAAGATAGACATAATAATTAAAAATTAGGATTAATAGTAATATTGGTTGAATGTATGTGTTATGGCGAAGTCTTTGATAAACAAAGAGGTTAATTATATTATTGTCCCATAATCTATTGTCAAAATAAAAAATATTATATTATGACCATATAATTCTGAACTGTTTTTTATCCGATTGTGAAGCTGATTCGACTATAATATTTTTTTGTAGTATTGGGTAGCTCCATTTGACGACAGAGGTTATAACTTATAAGCTATATAACGTTACACTACAAGCCTAGGAGCGGAGTGTCACCCGAACGAGGTCGAGTAGGTCGACTAGTATGATAAAAAAAAATAACTAAAATTTATTATTTCAGCATCACGTCGTCATTTCGAAATTGCGTTCCGAATGTTCGATTTGAACGGCGATGGAGACGTAGATTGTGAAGAATTTGAAAAGGTTGCGGCGCTCATTCGTCAGCAAAGCAGCATTGGATCTAGGCATCGTGACCATGCGAACACTGGGAATACTTTTAAGGTGATACTTTTTCATCGCTTTAAGTATCTAACTATTCTATTGACCTTTATAGAAAGAGAAAGAAACTACGGGTGGGATATACGTTCAGGATTTAACTAGACGTTACGATCTCTAATAATAATCTAACAGGAACCCAGCGCAGTGCCTTGGACTTGCGACCAAGCGGGTAGGTTTTGGGAGGCCCCGCCTTGCCACATACGTGAACACTCACCTTCACTATACAGATTCTCTTTCTAAACCTAATCTAAAGTTGGGTTTACGTAACCACGTGGTATCTGCATTGTAACTACTTCATTAAGATTTATTCTCTGATATATATTTCTTTAAGGATTAAAAGAGAATGTTTGTTCTTTATCTTTAACCTTATAGGTATTTAATCTATCTGACCCAAAGAATGATTAAGTACAGTAATCTGTGAATTAATTAAAATTCCATTATACTTAGATGTTTTTACTATGTCTAAGGTATAGTTTAAATTTAATTGATTACCTTCTTTATTTTAAGAATTTTCATTAACAAATTAATTTCCATTTTGATTCTGTTTATTCTTTCAGGGTATAAACTCAGCACTTACTACTTACTTTTTTGGACCCAAGCTCAATGAAAAATTGACTATAGAAAAGTTTTTGGACTTCCAACAACAACTACAAAAAGAAATTCTTTCATTAGAATTTCAGAGAAAACAACCAGGTATCACTATCACAGTATAAATGACACTCCGATTCATTATAAAAAATCATTACTTTTTGTTTTCTCATATTTATGATGGCTTCTTTAGGCTGAGTATAAAACTAGTCCAGTTACAGTATAATAACACATATTATAACTAAGATTTATCAAAAAAACATTTATCATATTTTGTCATTATCCTATAGCAACTATCCTAGCCTTTCACATATTATAAATATTAGTAAGAATGAGATGAGTAAACTTAAAATAATTAGCTATTTTGCAAGCAATTTGGAAAACCATTTTACCTAAATGAATTATGTGTTATTAATTATTATTTTTAGATGAAAATGGTCGGATCACTGAAGCAGACTTTGCTGAGCTCTTATTGGCCTATGCCGGCTACCCTGCAAAGAAAAAAGCAAGAATGCTCAAACGTGTTAAAAAAGCGTGAGTTGTTTTTTGTATTTTACTCATTAATAATCATATTGTATATCCGTGAGGATATAGATGCAAAGATGCCAAATAATATTTAATTGTTATCTAGCATCTTTAAATCTATATTAAACGATTTTCAATAAAATAAACTATTATTGTTTTTAATTAGTACTAGCCGAACCGTACCAGCTTCACGCAGGTGCCACGTGTATTTAAACTTGCACAACTTTGAACCGCCTGCATTAAATAGCAAAGATTTTATCCACGATTTTCCTATTCTATGTAATAAAAATAATAGCGGAGCAAACGAACTTTTTTGGGCGGTAATCTATTTAAAAAAATTAAGGTAACCTAAGTAACTTCCCCATAAAATCAGCTGTCTGTCAATGAAAGCCCCGTTTAAATCGGTCCCCTACACATTGACGTTAATAATACACCATGGAAAATTGCTGATTCTACGTATTTTTGTTGGACGTATATTGATAGATTGTAGTTTGAAAATCGAATTAAAATGATCCAGTAAACCAAAATAAAAAAAATATTTAAATTAAATTTAATGGAATGTTCTCACGGTCAGGTTCCGAGACCACGGCATAGGCATAACGAAGGACGACTATCTGAAGTTCTTCCACTTGCTCAACAACATCAATGACGTAGACACAGCACTCACGTTCTACCACATCGCCGGCGCCTCCATCGACCAGCCCACCCTGCGCCATGTGGCACGCACCGTGGCGCATGTCGACCTGCACCCGCATCTTGTCAATGTCGTCTTTACTATATTCGACGAAAATAGTAAGTAACAATTACTAATATGCACACAGTTTTAGTCACCGACACTATTTTTAAAAGTCCTGTGTGAAATTCTTTTAAAATTTTTGTTTACCATTATTAGCTTTCACCTCTTTAATATGCTTTCCATCCTTTAACATCCTCATAAAATCTTTGACTTTCTCCAAAATTCATTTCCTATTCTGTACCGACTTTTAGTGCAATTACTCAAGAGTTGAAAAATTTTATTTGATTTAAGGTCAGGAAACTCACTTATTAATAAATGAAGATCTTTGAATTTATTTTTGATTTCTTCAGAAAGAAGGTTTGATTTGTAAATGTCAAAAATGTGTATTCAGTTCAAAATAGAGAATCTGTAGTATCGTTCATTTCTTATTTACTATACCATTATTTACAGTGGACGGGCAACTCAGCAACCGAGAGTTCGTGGCTGTCATGAAGAACAGACTTCTTCGTGGACTAGAGAAACCAAAGGATACGGGATTTGTAAAACTAATGTATTCATTAATCAAATGCGCCAGAGATACTAAACCTGCACTTCTCGACTTTTAAACATATAGGAAAAAAAATTGCTTGTGTTATTATCTGCTATTTTAGAAACTGTTTTTAGTGTGGGCTATGACATATTTTTTTTTGATTCAGAAACTAAAAAATAATGTATTAAAAACTAATTAATGGAATTTATTCCTAAGGTTATTATTTTTTTTTCTTATTTTATGGAATGTTATATTTAAGAAAGACCGAATATTTTTCTCATGCTAAACTAAGCTAATATGAGCCAAACCCGTATTAACGTTTAAAATCTCATTTCCTATCCAAATATAAAAGTAGCAAAAATAGAGGTAATATACTACACTTTTGGTATTAGTTATATTACGGATAAAATTTTAGGGCACTTTTTCCACCTACATCAACAGTATTTTATGAAGAAGTCAAGTTTTATGTGAAGAAAATATAATCTTAAATCATGTAATCATTATAAGTATACTAATATTTAAACAACTAATATATTTTTGAAACGTAAATAAAATTTTTTCTTTGGATTGTTACATCGCTTAAAGTTGTAATCTTATTTTTAAGACCCCTAGTCTCAATGTGATTTAATATTAAGTGTTACTCTTACTGCTGTGTCACAATGCATCTTGCCATATTATACTTGATCTGTACGAAATAATATCCGTAAACTTGAATTTACTATAATTATTGAATTGTTTTAATAAAGAGATCGATTTAATTATTTGTATTTAGATAAATTTACTGAAAAATGTGAAAAATATTGTCCTACTATGTATTTATTATTAAGCCTTGTTGAATGCTTACAATGAAAATAAAAACATATACTTCTTTAATATATAATGTATTTACTGCTATATCTGATATATTGTTTGTTCTTTGTGTTTATAGAGTAATTTTTATATTGCTAGGTTTAAGTTTCAATTATGTAATTTATAACCAAATTTTTAAATGTCTATCAAAAACTTTTGTGCTGTGACACCATAATAATAAAGTCATGATATCTATGTTGTTTTGTTTAGTATATTATAATATTTTAGTAATATTTGATATCTAATGAATTGAACTGTCTACATATTTGTGTTGCGAGAGAAAGAATAATTATTTTCCGTCTTTCTCCCACTAATCTCAGTCTTTACGAGCACATTTCAAAGTCGTGTGCAAAATTAAAATATATTTTTTTTATTCCAATAATATTTTTACCCGTTAAAAGTGTTGATTTCTTTAATGGTACCTTCGTGTTTCAAAGCATCCAATGACATTTGTATTAATGTTTACTCATCGATTCATTTTGTTATGACTCATTAATCACATTTTAAATAAATATAATGACATAAAATTAATATCAATAAAATAAATATCAACTCGCTAGTTTTATATGAATTGCTTATGTTTGCATTGCATTTTGTAACATAAGATTCTAAAGAATAAGGTAACAAATACAATATTAAATAATTATAAGTGTGAGTATCATAAGAACAAAGAGTTCTCGAATAGTATTAACCTGAATCTGGTCAACAAGAGATTTGCTGTTGTTATAAATATTTTATGAGCTTGAAGTAATTGTTAAATATATTCCAAGTCAAAATGTATGACCTAAAAACTGTATAATATCGGGAGCAATGAACTGAAACCGAAAATCGTCGCGAAATTCGCATTGGCCCAGAAACAGCGCGAGAGGCGTCCGTTTGTAAATCACTCGAACCACGAAGCGTCGAACGTCTCGCGCAAAAAATAGACATAGTTTAATCTTGCCGGGAATAATTCTAGATAATAGAAACCGACACTGGACGAGCGACACCGCTGTGAACACGACGCTACAGCCCTCTGGTGAGTCGATTTTTCCGTATATTTGTTCCATCAAATACCTGTCTGGTATAAATTGTCTTGCCAACGACCTACACTTTAAATTTACTCACGACCACCTATAAAATAGAGATATAAACATAGGCGGTAGTCATGTTTGCCTTCTGACGCTTTGAAATCGACTGAAGTGTCTATGCACATTTTACTAAATATTATTGAATGTCGTCTGGAATGCTAACAATTTTTATATTCGATTTAGCAGCTGCGGCTTAGATATATAAAACAAAAATATTTAAATGAAAACAAAACTTGAAATAACCTTCGTAATCAACTACTCCTACACAAAATTGATTTATTATATAAAGAAAATAATTATTTTCAGTTAACTCGGTGCGCATATAAGTGAAATATTGAAATGTCGTACCAGAGGCCCGCGTTTTGGCGAGTACCTCATCAACGACATGACCCTGATGATGAACCCAGGTTTGGGCAGAGAACACGGGTACGTTGCGTTTTTTGTTATTT
>JAOPUB010033189.1:0-10944 GCA_027564055.1 Neptis clinioides
AAATGCTTACGTAATACTTGAACGGTCCCTATAGAAAGGAAATTCGATGGAAATACCTGTGTGGCAGTATACTTAAGTATACCTCAGCGAAGTGAGTCAGAAGCACGTCAGCTAGTAGATTATAAAGATTAGAAAAAGTTACTAAGCTAAGATTTCTTATTTTCTGACCCATAGGAGTGGAGCATCACGCGAAATAATTCGTGCAGGTCAGCTAATATTAGTATAGAATAGTAATTGATATGAATTATTATAATTTATATCCACAATACGATAATGTTGCTAATATTATATAACATCACCCTGTATGTAAACAAGTTTCTGTGCGAGCGGAGCGGCAACGTCGCACCGTTCACGATCAGCTGGATATTTACAAGTTGCTCGTAATGAAATTGGAACTTTGTTCTTCTGTTCTTATATTAATGTAACACACGTCATTATTAATAACGATATTTCATATGATACATCTATAGAAAAATGTCGTAAATACTATGACAAGTATCGAAATTCTTAGAATTAAAGGTAGGTCTTTAATAGGCGTAGGTGGATGAGTAGACATTATTAAACGACATTAGTATATCGTTATAACATAAAAAAATACTTTAAATAATCCGAATGGATTAATACATCCACAGTATTAATAACAGTACATCCAAACCCATTCGTATATTATGTTAAGTTATAGTAGAATAAAAGTTCATACCTTAAACTTGAAATTACAAACCTTTTTTGGGCAAGCGAGTAAAAAGTAGATTTAATGGAATCGGGAAAAGTTTATTATAAAAGGTATATCAACGCAAAAGGCTCGGGCGCTTATTATAAAGTACGAAAATGGATGTTACTTAAAAACAATCCAGAAATAAAATAAAAACAGAAGGAATGTAGCATGTACTAGGTATATAAGAGTGATCGTAGTAAACCTTGTTACAACTACAAGAGATCCTTACGGCGAATCCCATCCAATTCACGTCGAATGCGTAGTCGGTGTGGCAACATCGCCGCGCGGCGCGGGACGGCAACGCCGCATTTCCCTAATCGCGTCTGATACAGTTTCACGATCAGCTGGACGGTGTCGGTGGGGTTATCTAATGTAAAAATGGGGTGGATTTGCATATGTATATATTTATAGAACATGGAAAATTGCTGTATATTTTTTATTTATTCTGTACGGGGAATGGACGTTGTATCAGATATCTCGTATAATTTAACTTTTTATGTTTCCGTTACAATTTATTAACGTTTTATTAACTTTGTTTTCGGCCAAATCTATTGTCTGATAGTTAAAGAAATAAATAACTAATAAAATACATAAAACAAATCTATCGAAACATGCGGAGTAACTTAAAAATTCAATCTCTTTTACGTAATTTCTGTATAGCTGGCCGTTGACCATGAACTTAACTCGTATTTGTTTTCAGAGTATCAACATTGTAAATGACATATAGAAATAAGGTGTTCATATACAAAGAGATCTGAAGGATTTTTTACAACAAAACTAAAGTACCTTAAAAATTTGAATTCAACCTTATAGAAGCGAGGGCTTTTTTTACGTTATAACTGATATACGGATTGATCTGATTTTTTAAAGAGATAGCTTATGGTTGATAGCTATAATTTGTGAAGATCTCATCAGCCGTTTGAAGACTAACAGCTCATTTCTAACTTGAAAGCTGTATGACAATATGAATATGTTGACAAATGTAACTGTCTCGTAACTATGGCAACGCACCGACATTGCCTGTATTGAGTAGAGATGAGATGTCTTTTCTTTTGATATAAAATTTCTGTCAGAGGTCATTTAAATTTTTAATTTAATGGTTATCTATACCTAAAATATCCTTCTTACCTGTTGCCAAATTTTTTTCCAAAAAATACTGTTAATTTTGTTTATTAATTTATTGCCTTTTTTAAAAACTTCATACCTATTACCACAATTATAACGCAAATTTTAAAAAGGGCTCGTTTTTATGAAATGAATAGTCGGTGTATCTCTATTCTCCGGTCACTTTGCATTAATTGCTAAAAATACTTTAGTAAATATTGAGGTGGCGGGAGTTGAAAGTAGGGGGGAAAATTTTAGAAATATATTAGAAGGATCTTATAACTCTTTGTAAGATCCATCTGGAACTATTATTGTAATTCGTGTTGTGCTAAGCGCCCTCTGGCTAGATGAAAAAAAAAATGTATAGTTATAGTATGAAGTCACCTATAGTGTTAATTGTTCAACGGTAAAAGTTTAATATAATAACAAAACAGTATAATGCTGTAGTTAACAGTAGAATAATATTTAACTGTTATAAAAAAAAAATGTCTGAACAACATTGATACGTTTTGTTGACAAATGTTTATCTGTACAAGGCAAAAATGATTAAATAAGTGCAACGGAATATTTCTACCTCACACCTTATAACAAACGATGCGTCACTCTTATTTGCTACAAATTATATATTGATATATTTGGATTTATTACAATTTATCCATAATAACATCCTGTTAACCAATTATATACTAAACTATCCAATAAGCTCTCGTTTTGCTAACGTGGATTTGAATCGTTCAATCACTCGCTCTGTCACACACAAATTTGTTCTCTCACTCACTCACTTGTTCTGTCTCACTCACTTTTTCTTTTGTATAAATTTAATCCTCACAACAAGTAACTCTATAATAATGTGATGAGGTAATGCAATAAAAGCCATTATATAGCTTTTAGAAACTTGTCTGTCAATCTGTATCTTTGTACGCGCATCACGCTAAAACTGCTGGATGAATCTGCATCAAACTTGATATACAGATACATATACAGATACTGTCTGATTTAGACTTTTTTTTTTCTTTTGAATAAAAGAACAGCTCCTGTAGCATACCGAAATAGATCAGTCGGTAACTTTGTACGCACATAGATTGAAATCGGAATTATCACATGAGATTATTGGTATGAAGTATCCCGGAAAAAAGTACTTGACTTGGTGCAGTAATAAATTATATACTTGGTGTAATATACTAATTAAATTGTCTGTTTGTAATTCCACACTAACAGATATTCTATTTGTATATGAAATAAATGCCTTAAAATATTTTTTTAAAGTAACACTATACACTAATTGTGACACTTGACAAACAGGGCACCATGGATGGGCGTGTGAGTTGGCAAACCTGCATTCTTGATGCGGTGCAACTGCGTTCACCTCGACCAAGGCGCCATCAACATCTCCTTCCAGTTACAGTTTGTTGTTCTAACTGTCCATTATGATCAAGAATTATTCTCGAGAATGTTCATATTATAAAAGTATGACGAACTCTGAACGTGCAAAATTTGTGAGTAGGTGGAAGTGCTTTGTTTGGAAGTTTCGAGAGCACCAATGAATGATTTTTGGAAATTTTGTACACTTCACACAATTCAGCAGATTATTTTGTGCATTGGTATATCATTCACTTAGCTTCTTATATATAAATTATTATTTTGAATTTCACACTTTCATTTTTGCTTACAAACAGTCTGGCTACTTTCAGTTGGATGATAAAAATACACCTGTTTAAAAATAAACTTTTATTATTAATAAGGTTGTTTTCAGCAATGGCATGTCATAAAGACTATCCCATAACATTTTTTGTACAGAAATAGATGGTCTACTACAAGACTTCTCACCCTTTTTGGTGGAATTCGAAACTTAAATTCAAACTAAATCGCCATTATTTTTCGATTTACGGAAATACCAATTGAAACTCCAATTTTTTTTAATAATTTACAATACCAATTCACTCTTGAAATGATATTTATTTTACCCTCGAGAAACAATTAAAATGGACGTAGGAAGCAATAAAGCACATTGTTGTCGCTAGCCTGTGTATATTCTATTCATTATGCAATGTGGTTTGTCGCATAGTGAGGGTTGATATAAAAAGTTTCGACAACAATAAATAGTACAAAAGTAATAAGATTTCGAACATCCATTAGTGAATACCCCCGCGTGGCTCCCACGCTCAATTGTCGTTCAGGGAGGCTTCTATACCTCTAATACACGTACTCGTATATCACGTATACACGTCTTATCTTCTGTTGAAATGAGCGGTGTTAATTTTAAGAAATTACAAACAAAATATTAGTACATCAACATAACAAGAAGAATAACGTAGCTCGATTTCATGCAGTTTTCTTTTGTCTAAAGTCCTTCTAAAATCTTTCTTTCCCGTTATGCACTGCATAAACGTTGTTAACCAGTTAACATTTAAGGATAACAGGATTAAGGGTAAAACCGCAAACAAATTTAATTATAAATTAAGAAATATAATACTTGAACCGTTGTAAAATAAAAAAAAACGAAAGACACAACCCTTGCAGCCTATTACCTTGGTTGGTTCTTACTTTTCTTATTGTGTGTAGTCCTATTTAAGATAAGTAAGCTAAGCAGGTTCAAATACAAATATAAGGCAATAATTATATTTTGAAATGTCATACTGTTTGAAAACAAAAGATCTAGTGTAAACCACATTACTCATGTCAATAAAACTTAAACAATTAATTTCTATCCTATCCTACTCATTCTCTCACTTCGACAAAACCGTTCACCATCGCCGGACCCCCCGCTAAGAAACACATTTATTTACATGAAATTCTTTCCTCTAGTGTAGTATGTATGACAAAAATAAATATCATCAATTTAAATGAACTGAAAATAAGCGTCTGTTACAAGCTAGAACGATTGAGAAGATAACTTTCTGTAAATACTATACTTATCCATACATTAATGAATCAATTTTCTTGTAAATAGATAAAAAAAATGAATGCTTAATTTTACGTAATACTAGCATCTGCCAGTGACTTTACTCGTGGAAATTTTTTTTTGAATTAAATGACGAACAGAACAGTTATTTTTATTCCTTACACACATTTTGAACTAAAAAAAGAGACTGATTTTGTATAATTTTCAACTAGTTAACATAAACTTAGTCTTTATTGAGAAATTTCATGTTGAACTGTATCCGGTAATTAACCGGATACCGGAACCATGACTATATTCCTCATGCTTGAAATATACTATGTAAAAATTGTTAAAGAAAGGTAACTATGTTACACCCTAGCAGGAATTAGAACTAAAACAAAGGGCTCTCCACTGCCATGGTAACTATTAACTGCCTGTGGGTACGCATACATACACGTAAGAAAATAAAACTCTAAGACCACATTCCTGGCGACCAAAAGGTTTTTTTTATGCATTTAATACTTAATAACATGATATTTTTTCATGATATTTTTTTTTATCCACTGAAGTATGCATACTAGTTGTATGTAGAATATTAAGTTAAAAAAAAAATTATGTGAAATCTTTTTTTAGCTGTGTACTACGATGAGACTTCTTAAAAAATATAATGTACGTTTACAATATATTAAAAACCTCCTGTCAATATTTATATTAATAGACGTTCAAATTTTATTAATTATTATTGTCATAAACATACTCATATTATTGTTTGTAACTTTCACGCATTGAATTAAATATAGTAGACAAGCAACTCCTTTAGATTGTGTCAAAAAAAAAGAGTAACTTTTTAAAAATGACGTCGTAGCTTTGAAACCGCTAATAATATGAAAGTGAACATATAACCATCTCGCTTACCCACGTCAAAAGATCAACACTGTCGCTTAGATTAGACAAAAACCGCAATGTAAATATGCAATGCCAGGAAAAGTGTTGCATACGCTAACAAAATTTAAAGCCATAGGAAACTTATAATTTATATATAAACTATAAAATAATTTACCTAATTACGATTATTTCTTATTGGATATATTAGAATTCTATCGACACTATTGCAAAAAGATAAATTACTTGTGTCTTTTTGTTTGTTGCGAATAGGCTCAAAAAGTACTGAATCGATTTTGATCATTATTTCGCTGATCGAAAACTATATCCTTTCCGGCTCACAATGGCCACGCGGTGTTGCCATATATATGTAGCGTGGTGTATATATATATATTATGCCATATATATTAAAAATATATCGCCGATGATTCTGTGAAATACAGTTATAATAATGAAGTCACAATTTAAGGTTCTGTGAAATACAGTTGTAATAATGAAGTGTAAATTAAATCGATTATGATTTTGCTTTAAATATCCGAATCGAGCAGCTCGCTGTTAATGAAATACGTGACACATTTTATTTTTTACATATTTTTTATTATTGATCACACTCCGCTAAGGAACATTAATTTGTATGCAATCGAAATTGTATACAATTATATATATTTCACGCTGTTTAATTATATCGTTTATTTCTCCCTTGGCATCCATATTCTTGTTTATTTTTATTGAAATCGTACCGAAAAATGTGCAATTTACTATTTTCGTAGCGACTTTTTACTATACAAACACTAACTTTAAAAAATATCCGGTACCAAACGTAGCGCTCTAATATTATAGACAATATTCAAAATCTTAATAGGAAATGTTAAATTATATTATAAAATCTCCCATGAATGTGGAGAAATCGATTAAGTTTTAAGTGGTAACTCTGAAAGTAATTTATATAATTTTACATTTTGTTGCATTTTTAAATTCATATAAACACAGAAATAACAAACTTACATTTGGAATGTAATTTCGATTGATTTATTCAATTTTGTGATGTTAGATCGCACTTTTTTTGGAATATTTTTTGCACACCTATCTCGGTTGACGGCTCTCAGTCCACTAAGCTGACTTTAGCTGCGGGTAAGACAGCTGTCTCTCTCCTCGATACGACACATTTGCGCGACAATTGCTTATCTAGTGTAACGTATATATCAATGCTTTCACACTCATCAACAGTTATAAAATGTGTTGCTATTATGTAACAAACTGATTTTCGCATTTATAATATTGCTATGAATAAAATTCATGTTCAAATCGATACTTCTTCTTCTTACTTCAATGTGCATAAACAATTAAATAATGTAATAAAATTTTACTTGTTAGATAACAACAATTTGCTGAGGTATTATTTATTAATGTCAGTATCAGATGACAAGCATATTATCTATTATAGATGCATTTCACAAAGATAAATGTTGGCATAATTACATCAATTCGACATGATTATCGTATGATTATATTCATTTTGACTACGAATTCCATCGCTTATCGGAAGCACTGACCTCTGGACCGGCCATACCATAATGATAACTGCATGGGAAATGCGTCATGGGAACTAGAAACTCACAAGGTGTAAAAGTTCTTACTTCGTTTTTATTACGTCCGCGTCTAGTACAGAACTACATTATATTTCCATATATAACATTTATTTGAAACCAACTTTTCCAATATATAAATAAACCAAGTTTGTATAAGATGTCAATCTTCATTTATAAATTGCAAATTTAAACACTACTAAGGTGTCCTTTTTATAGGAGGAAAAGCATGGATACTAGTTCCCCCTGGAGACTACTGTAGTTTTCCCAATCTATTGTAAATCTAGCACTATTTAAAACTAGCAAAAATGGTATTTTATGGTACTGAAAATTGTATGTCACAGTGACAGCTATCAAAGTAAACAAATTTAATTTGAGGGAGTATTTTTATTGTTATGAGAAAAGATTTTTGTGAGTTTTTGAATGATTATTACGTATATTTCTGTTACTTATTAATAAATCATGAACTGTATGAGAGACTTGATTCCTAGGTAAAATTATCTAAATAAATGACAAATTTTGTAAAAATTTGCTAATACAATATTAAATAATCTTCAGAGATAAATTCTACGTGAAATAGTAAAAGACAATGATTTGAAAGAAATTGTATTTATATTTAATTGTAACGTTATTAAACGTTTGTTGAGCACTGTAAAACGTAATAAAATCTTACAATATGAAGGTAATATTCCTAAATTGAAGCTTCTCGTGCTAGCCATAAATTTCCTATACGTTTAGTTTATTTTAGGATTTTCAACCGACTTCCAAAAAAAGAGGTTTCAATTCATTTGTACTTTATACCTCTGAAATGACTTCTAAATTATTCTGTGTTTATTTTTTACTTTTAAGTGCATTTTCTAGAGTTGGAAGCCAGTTATATTTCTGGTTAAAAATGTATTTCTAATATATTTTCTAACGATCGTTGACACCTAGTTTTGAAGTGAGCGTTAACGGTATTGTTATCTCTATAAACTACTGCAATCAGCATACGGGTGGAATATCGGTTAACAATCAACAAATTGAATTGTTAGAAATAAATTGTAACATAATAATCACATCGTATGCTACCGCATCGAACTTTCTATACCCTTAATTTTGATTATCGAGGCAATTCTGACGGATTCACGACACGTGACCACTATTTGCCGGTACTGCATTGCCGTCATTAAATTCTACTTTCGTACACACAATAATTATGCCATCTCATAACACATAACAAATCATGCGGGCTGCTCGATTAGCGCAAACTATGTACTTGTAATCATATCGCTGCGTTCTAGTTTGGTAATAAGTAATTCACCAATAATTTAGAGGGGATAGACATCAATGAGTTTATTTTGATAAGGGCCGGGACTGCGGCGAGACGAAACATATCCGGTGTCGATATACTCGTAGATACACATACGTAAATGCATATAAATATTAAGCGTTAATGACGAATTGGTATATTTTTTGTTTAAGTATTACAATTAGTTACAGCATTGGATAAATACATTTTAAGAAAGTACTCGGTATGGTTTTTACGAATATAAAAGTAGATAATAGTCAACAATAGAGTGCGGATATCTGGCGCCAACGTGTCGTCTCATAACAAATGCCTAACGGTCGCGTTAACCTACTGTACTGAGTTCCCCATGAATTGTCCGGGTACCTGTTCCTTGACTCTTTGTAATACAGGTACTTACTTTACACTGTATTTGAGAGAATAGGACAGGAAGCGATATTATTTTTTCAATTGACAATAATTTACAAAATAACACCTCTTTCTACGCAGAATTGTTTACTTTCGCTTTTCAAAATAACCTAATGTTGGATGTGCAAACTAATATAAAATTTGAAGCTATCCTGAACTATAAATATATTTAATTTTATGTTTGGAATAACCGTTTTTAACTTTAATAAATTTTATACAGAGACAACGTTCACCGCATATATCACACCAACATTGGGCTGTCGGGAGTATTATATAAGACAATAATTCTTTAAAAAAAAATGTTACATGACATCTTAAAACTAAAGTAAAAAAGCACAAAATGAAACCTAATCTAAACTTACTGCAATTTTTAAGGTCTTCCTATCATTTTGCGGCTTGAGCGTGATTGAGTAACAGACAGACAGATAATAATTCTGAAAAAAATTGCTATTGTTTTGGCTTCTGCATCAAAATATTCTGAGATATCTTCCATGTACAGACACTCGATACCTTACATTTTTATTAATATGTATAGATTACGTTATCCATATTGGGTTAGTAGAGACAATAAAGGGGTGCATGTCTCGAATTGATTTAAAACTAACCAACCCGTTATTTTCAGCAAATATTTTTTACTTTCTATTTATTTTAATAGAAGTTACTCCCTATAACGTCAGCTATCTACCACTGGAAGTCCCGTTCAAATCAGTACAGTCATTCCAGAGATTAGCCGGAACAAACAACAGACAATTTTTTTTTAAATGCACTCAGTAAAAAGCTGCTATTTTAGCATTACAAACAGACACATTTATATGTTGATAGTTTTGGTAATTAATATACTAAATACACTAATTACATTATTGGACTACAGATAATATTAAACGATCCAAACGACTACCCAGAAACAACAATTCTATACAAATACTTAGTAATCGGAGAATCTCTGGACATCAAAGTGGAACCAAAGATATTCCAGAGCGAAGAAGATATACGCACGGTACCAATAGATAAGAGAGGCTGCATCTTTCATGATGAAACAATGTTGACGCACACAGACAGATACAGCACGGAGACCTGTCAAACTGAGTGCAGGATGAGGAATTATTTGGAGAACTGCGGATGTATACCTTATAAATATCCTAAAGGTAATGTGGTTCATTGAACTTATGTTGATATTGCCTGCGATTGCAAATGTCGTCATTTTAGAATACAGTAACAGTTCTTTATCCTTATACCTCCCTATTCCCACCTCCCTTCACTTCTTTTCAAATTATTACTGTTTGATGTACATGATTCCGAAGACCAAAAATATGCAGGTTTTACGTCCGATATTAATAATCAATCTCAATCCGGAATCTATGGATTATGGATTGAAAAATTATAAAAAAAAGATATATTTGAAATTTGAAGAAGATAACTAGACTACTTCCTTTGTACATGAGTCGGACTCGAGACTCCGTTACTCAAACCTAAAACAATGTATGTTTTACGCTGAAATAATTCTCTAATATTGCGAGTCCAACAGACTCGAGATTCCGTTACTCAAACCTAAAACAATGTATGTTTTACGCTGACATAGTTCTCTAATATTGCGACTCCAACGGACTCGAGATTCCGTTACTCAAACCTAAAACAATGTAGGTATGTTTTATGCTGAAATAATTTTCTAATATTGCGAGTCCAACGGACTCGAGATTCCGTTACTCAAACCTAAAACAATGTAGGTATGTTTTACGCTGACGATATCTTACTAATAAAGAGTTCCTTTTTCCTTCTCTTTGGACCCGGCAAAGATTTCGGAATCTATTCCTGGATTCGATTCAATTGCTGAATCGAATGCCAAACATAGAACTTGAGTACTAGGCTCAAATCGTGGAACCGATTCAAGATTCGAATATCGTTGAAACTTTCTCGAGTCGTCTCTTCTTTATAAGTGGTAACTTCAGATAAACTAACCGAATGACCTTTTTCGTTATATCAATATTCTTATTAACATAAAATATTTAAATTTGCGATCTCACCGATCCCCATTTCTTTCTTCTAACTCGCCTTTTTGGAAGTCGATATACCACTTAGGAGAACA
>JAOPUB010033215.1:0-10924 GCA_027564055.1 Neptis clinioides
GAAATGATTAAGTTTTCATTACACATATCGAGTTTTCATGTCCCACGGGAACGTGATAAAAAGTATCCTATGTCCTTTTCCTGGTTCTAACCTACCACCCCACCAATTTTCAGCTAAATCGTTCAGCCGTTCTTGAGTTATAAGTGGTGTAACTAACCACTTACTTTTATATATATAGATTACCCGTTATTTGGGATCAGGTCTGCTTAATTTTTGCCAAGTTGGCGTGTCATGTATTATACTTAGTTGAGTTTCCTCAAAACCTCATTCTTACCTTCGATCAAATTTTGAACTATCTTGGAACAAATACAAAAATTACAAATTAAATAAGTGATCTCCCACTAATATTCTTACAGAAACATGTCATCAAATAGGTGAAGCAAATGGTAGTGATCATTCTTACATCTTAACTACACTAACGTTATTAAGATAAAGAGTTTGTTTGAATTTATTCAGACTTGCTAGCTAAACTCTACAACTGCTTTACCAAAAAAATTTGCGCACAGATAATCTGTAACCTGGATTAATACAAAAGCTGGGTAGGTAACCCATACTTCTTATCCGGGAAAAAATCAGAGTTCCTGTAGTATAATAATCATAACTGCTGAATATATTTATTTAGCATTAATATGATGAAAATTAAATGTTTTTAGCATATATCTAAAGATTATATGTGGAAAATTGCACCTGTGCGAACCCTGGGCAGGTCTTCTAGTAAGAAATAACTCGATTGGTACGAGTACGTTTCTGAATTGTACATGCAAAAATAAAATACAAAATACTTTATTAGCACGGCATGATAATTTTCAAGTGAAGACAAAAGAATGAAATAGTTTGATGATTTATTTCAAGCAACATTCCAAGTCTACGTCGGGCAGATCGGTGAGGGACTGCGGGACTGCGGGGCTGCGGGTGCGCCGCGCTCGTGACAGCGGGGGCTTCGGGTTGGACCTCACTGTCACTATCATACTGTACTGAGAGAATACAAAGTTTTTGTTAGAAATTAAGTTTTAGGAAGATCGGTCCATATCTCTGTAACTATAAATTATTTTATCTAATTTATCGAAATATGCTAAATTAATCTAAAATGTCTACATTCCTTGACAATTTAAATTTACGTATTACTGTGCAATATCCAGGTAGGTTATAAGAAAATAATAACATACCTGAAGTTTGAGTCGAGAACGAGGCTTTTAGGATATATTACCAAAACTTATTCCCACACTACACAAAGTCTTTATATAAATAAACCTTTTACATTTATTATCTAAAGTAGTTTTTTACCTTCACCTTTGCTATATTAGCAGAATATATTATTAGTAGTTGTATACTTATTAGACAGAAAGCGTGCTCTAGCTTGCTGGAGGTTTGGAGGCTTGACATTCAATTTAAATTAAAATCGCATACAATTTAAGTATGGTACAAACTACAAATATATGGCAGACAAACAGATTTTAATGGTTCTAACGTCAAGGTGTCTATTGTATCAGTGGTTTCAATTGTAATGTTGGCAACAATAATTAAGATTAAAATAATTTTCCTAATCTAGAGGTTGTCTGGAAGAAATGCCTATTTAGCCATAAGACAACCTCTTGTTCGGCCACTATGTCATTTAACTTAATTTTAACTTAATTTTTTCCTATGTATTCTGTGGTGTACAATAAAGAGCAAAATAAAATAATTAGAATCCTATTATTTATGATCTTGTTAGGATAAATTTCTCTGTCTTAAATTTAAACGTCGGGAGCAATGTTTTATTATTATTATCGTTAAAATGTTAAAATAAAATTTAAGTTAAATTAAATCGTTAAAATATAATTATTTATAATATTATTTTAAAAGTTTTCTAGCAGTTTGTTTTCAAACGACTGGTATTCTTGTTCGCCCCTCCAAGTAAGCTGGAATGCTTGTGTTAGGTTTTATTATAGAAACGCATTTTATTATATATCAGTGAATGCAGAGCCGCGAACGCGCGAAGGTCACTCACTCCCTGATGATGATCACCTAACGTGGCCGAAACTTGAGTCGAAGATCATTTTGTCCGTAATTGTTACGTGAGTAAACCGTCATTTGTTCATAAAACTTGTGTTAGGTGTTAGGAGTGGGCCACGCCAGTAGACGAGTGACTGGGACTCACCTATCTATTGTGTTCGGCAGTCCAACGCTAGAACCACTGAGCTACTGACGCTTAAATTTATTTAATACATTAAATGATAATAATAATGTAAATTAGAAAAATAAATTTTTAATGATAAATAGTTTTTTATGAGTACATTACCTCTAGGCTCGGGCGTAGCGCATGCGCAACGAGTGCCCAGAAGCCGCGTATGACGGTATGACGTGCGCAGCGTGGGGCCAATCTGTGAGATATCACTGTCTTCCGACTATCGCTTCCCCGCAACTTGATCAACTAAATAAACCTTCAGATACCATCTATTTCTTATACCCTTTTTAATTAGATTTTATTATTTTGCATGGGAATATGCTGATGAATATTTTTATTAAAAAACAAGTGGCTGAGGCGGTCTTCTGTTTATATTCGTGGATAATCAAATGGAAACTGCAGATTCAAATTACAAGCAAATACTTACGCCTCTTAGTATTAAATACAATATAGCAGCAATATTTAGAATTTAGATTATATTGACAATAGATGTTTATAGGAAATTTTCTTAAATTATTTATAAATCAGGATTATTATAATGAAATATCGGTAATCAAGAATCTTACTTCTTACTTATATTGTAAATGTGAAAGTTTGTATGTTTTATTACTTGTATGTTAAATCTTTGGAAGTTTGTTATTCAATCACTCGAAAACGGCTGAACGGGTTTCAATGAAATTTAGTACACAGATACTTTATAACTTGGATTTTTATCCTGGGAATATTCAGACTTCCTGTGGGATAATAATGATGTATGTCATAAGCGCCTAATTTTTTCTTTAGCAACAATACGTTGAAATTTAGAAGTTGTTTTGGTAGATCTTTAATGTATTATACGTGGTAAATAGCACTCGAGCGAAGCCAGGGCGAGTCGACTAGTATGAAATAAGTATATTACTTCGTTTGAGGATTGATTATTACAAAATAAGATATCGATTAATTCGTTATTTCAACCGTTTCTGATGAGACTTAGTACTATGAATGCGCTTATACACCGGTACGAAAATTTGCTAAAATAAGTCAAGATTAAAAAAAAATAAATTGGTTTAAAAACTTAAATGATTGTTATGTCTGTTTCTGTAGTACAAAATCTATATTTGTAAAGGTAGAAAACTAAAAATAATATTCTTAACACAGGTTTGCTTTTATATTCATGATATAATCAATTACATAGATGCGATTTCAAATACGCGTTTCGTATATTTTTTACTTGAATGTAAATTGTAATGTTGTTAAGTTTGAATGTTTGTCTTTCAAGCGAACGAAAAGTTTTGTTTTGGACCTTTTCCTTAACACATTGTGGACTGTTTCGAAATCAAAATAAAATGTATATTACTTAGTAAAATTTGTTATATTTCCACTGCTTCCAAAATAATTCTTCTAACCAAATTTCAAGCATCTGTACCTAAATTGCCTTCAATTTCATGACCTGGCAATTTTCTTAGGTTATGTATTAACTCATCATCATTTATTTTCTTCGTAATCATATCTTTCAAAATTGCAAACTGTTTCTATGTCTTTTAATATCCGAATTAATTTTGACAAATTATCCTATTCCTTCTTTTCAGTATTATCTATTACCGGTTTATCTAGTCGCTTCTTTAATTCTTCAAGCTGTTGTTTTGCTTTTTGGGCAAAATGTCCTTCATCATGCATGTTTTGCGGATCGACGAATCCTGGCATTTTTATTGTATCTATTTGTTCTACTCTTGAAGGATCTTTAGTATCTGATTTTTTAACATAACATCGACATAGTTTTCGTTCAGCCATTATGTCATATATATATTTAAACGTAAGATTTGGTGGCAAATTGACTATATTGTTAAGCTTTACAATATTCTTAGACATATTAAGATTCTTTGTTGACTGTTTCTATTACTATTACTGTAACTTAGAATCTGATTCTTCTCAAGAAAATTTATAAATTTAATAATTGAGCTTTTTTTCTGTATTACATTCTTCTCATTTGCAATTCTCGATATATCCTTTCTTCTATGGTATTAATAATGGCTTACACAAACACAACAAATGATTGTACTTGTATTTACTGTTATTTTCAGTGTTATTATCCTGTTTCTTTGATACTTATTCTTTCTTCTCTGTATTATCTACCTTTGGTTTATCCATTCGCTTCTTTAATTCTTCTAATTGCTGTTTTGCTTGCTGTGTAAAATATCCTTCCTCGTGCATGGTGTTGGGATTGACAAATCCAGGAATTTTAGTAGCATCTATTTGTTCAGCTTTTGAAGGTTCCTTTGAGTCTGTGCGTTTGGAATAAGGTCTATGTTCACATAATTTTAAACACGAAATAACTTTATTGCTTAAGATATTTGAAGTTGTGATGTTTTTAACTACTGCATATTTACACATTTTTATTATATTTAAAATTTAACGGTTTTTTACTGCATATTGTGTGAATTGTATGTGACATTGCTCAGACAGGAATTTATAATTGTCAATGGTCAATATTACACAGACATAACACTTACATTTTTAAAGGAGTATTAATATCCAAGAAAACCTTTATTATGTTATAGCATTTTTTAAGGGTTTATAAGAATTTCTTACCAAAGTGTTGATTATTGCCACTTGATAGTTAAGACTTATTCTTTCCTTTATCTCTTATATTGCTACAGATTTATATTATTAACTAGCCGACCCGCGCAACTACATTCCCAAGAAGCTCCGCTCCTATGGATCGTAGCGTAAAGTTTTATAGCCTTTCTCGATGAATGAATTATTCAACACAAAAAGAATTTTTCAAATCGAACCAGTAGTTCCTGAGATTATCGCGTTTAAACAAACAAACTTTAGCTTTATAAGCATGGATTTACATAGTACTTACTTACTTTTTCCGGAAAAAAAAATAGATAGAAATTCAAATTTCAATTTATGTTAATCGAGCAAAAAACGGTCCGTAATTTTGAAATAAATTAAAACTTCCAGTTAGGACTATTTCGTTTAGGAATCCTACTCAAAAGGACCATAATATTGTTAACCTTAAACAAAAACAAGATCAAAACATTTAACAAAATTTATTAATAGTTACATATAACGCATTATCATTTTTCTTCTTTACGCGTCAAGTCTCCAGATTTTTCTTGTTTGAGTTTCTTCTTCAATTTTTCTATTTGATCTCTTGATTTGTTAAAGAAGTATTGTTCTTCTTGTGCTGTGGCATATTGTCCAAGACCACCACCAGATTCTTTAATGGATCCACCGCCACCACCACCTTTGCCTGCACCAGCCCCAGGAGTTCCTGTAGGATTTTCATAACTTTTATTTCTCACAACAATTTTTGAACTAACTTCTATATACTGTAGCAATGCATTAAAATGGCGATTTAGAGTCAAAAGTTTTCGTAAATTTGATTGGAAACCTATAGAATTATAGACAGACATTTTTTTGGTTACTTTGACAATGTTAGTAACAATATATTCTATTGTTGAATTGACATTGTCTTTTTTAATTTTTTTTAACAGCCAGTTGATATTACAATGTCTCCTCTATCTTCATATCTTTTATTATATATTCTGTGTACAATAATAGTTAGGAAAAAGTAATGTAATTGTCATTCTCTTAACCAAACGCAAAGGTTTCCTTTCTGCGAGGGATATGTTTGTTATATAACTAAATAACCTTAACCGAAACCTTTAGATATCCAAAACCCAAAAAAAATCCATAATCGTAACCGAATCCGTAAAAATTTCGGATATTTTCTAATTAAGCCGGAGTCTGAATAATAATCAATAAGTCATTCAAACAAGACATTCTAGCTTAATCATTATTAGTCAGTCATTTTAAGGTTACATCTGCAAATGTTAACTGACATTCGCTAAATGGAGGTGGCATTGCTTCATCGACTTTCTGTTTAATTGTGTCATCTACACAGCCAGCATCACGACATCACACTACTTGCATGATCAGGATGGTTACCAGGTGAGCTCCATTTGTCTTGTTATAAATTGTTACGTGGGTATCATTGAAAAAAAATATTTTGGTTGTGCTAACTATTGGTTATGTCACTTAGACATCCCTAGTCACAATTAATAATTACTTATTTGTATATTATTAACATAAACGATCCGACACTAACTATCATAATGTGTCGCTTGGGGTCTCAGCGCTATGAACTGTCAACGATAGTGGGGACGGATCTCTCATTACCCCGTTTAAAAAACATCCTATCCTATTCCGCAGAAGACAAACAACTGGAAGGCGGCGACACTATGCACGAACTCTTCCGCTGAATAAAGTGTAAGTGGCCAACATAGGTGGCGTGATCCTGAGATACCTATGTGCTGCCTTCCCTGAGGTATGCGAGTCCCACCACCATACCTTTTTTCAGTTCGGTAGGATACGTAATCGCATTTCCTTGCGACAAGAAAAAAATTAAAAAATCTGAAACTAACGGATAATTAATAACTAGTCGACCCGCCCCGGCTGTGCCCGGGTGCAATTCACTAAATAACATATTAATACTTAGATTTATCAAAAAGCTTTAATTCTTCATATATTGTTGCAAACAAAAATATATGGGCTCTTACGACAGTAAACATATTTTATCGTTATCCCGTGGGAACACTAATTTTTTCCGGGATGAAAAAGTAGCCTATATGTTAATCCAGGTTCTAAACTATCTGCGTTCCAAATTTCATTGAAATCCAGTTTAGCCGTTGTCGCGTGATTGAGTAACAAACATCCAAACATACAAACCTTTGCATTTATAATATTAGTAAGATTTCGTAAACATAACCGTAGCCGAAACCGATATAATCTATAGTAATATTATAAAAGCTGAAGAGTTTGTTTGTTTGTTTGTTTGAAAGCGCTAATCTCTGGAACTACTAGTTCGAATTGAAAAATTATTTTTGTGTTTGATAGTCCATTTCTCGAGGAAGGCTACAAAACATCATGCTACGACCCATAGGAGCGGAGCATCAAGCGAATGAAATCGCGCGGGTCGATTATTTATAAAATGTTACTAGTGTAACCACTGTAACCACGTGTATTCGTTAGTTAATCCAATATTTACTTTACATGTGTAAAATGCACTCCGATAATTTAATTTGCTTCAGTTAATTATTTTTAACTTTCAGTTCATAGTACATTTTCTTAAAATTTATTTTAATTGCCAGCGTTAATTAGTGCAGTTATAAATATGGCAAGGTTAAAATTTAATACAGTCGGTGTAATGGTGTTTGATGTGAAACATGCAGACTCTGGTATGGAAATTACGTTATTATTTTTAATTTATATTTTTAAGCCAATCGTCAAGAATTGCCTACAATTTTTAACTTTATTCATTTTTCAGATTCTTCTGGTTTGTTCTATAATTTTAACATCTTCCGTAAGGTAATAAATATCTATTAATATTTAAAATAATTCGTTACATTAAAAATAAATAAAAATATCTCTTTTTCAGAGAATTGCAAGGTATCGATCTACTTCATGGTAAACTTTTGAAAAATCCAAAATTACTTGATAAAGAAAATTTTTTAAGGGAATGTTTCTGTTTACCTGTTAATAATGGAGGGAAACGTGTTTCTGAAGTTATTTCACCAGAGGGCAAACATAAGGGTAGATTGGTTGTTTATTTATATAAGAATCTAAACAATCAACTAAGTGTTTATGTACCAAATCGTGATAAGCAACTGGCTATACCTGATCTGACGCTGGACGAAGGAGAAGCATTAGAAAAAGTGACTAACTCTAAAGTGAGAGATCTATTTGAGACAAGTTCGTCAATTGTTGTACCAAAGCCAGGAAAACATCTTACCGATCATGGTTACATTCACTTTAATTTAAATAAATATTTGAATGATCATAATTTAAAAGAGCTAAATCTACCACAAAAGTCCGAACAACAAAAAATCAACAATGAAACACCAAGCTCTGTTTTACATTTTGAAAATCAAGAACCCATGGAAATTATAAAGGACCACATCTATATAGATCCTAAAAAAGTAATACAACTCTACGAAGAATCACTACAAAAACCAGAAGAATCACTACAAATACCTAAGGAATCCCTTCAAATACCTAAGGAATCACTACAAGTACCCGAGGTATCACTACAAATACCTGAGGGATCCCTACAAGTACCTGAGGGATCACTTCAAATACCTGAGGGGTCATCATCACAAAAAATACCAGAAGGATCGCTACAAATACCCAAGGGATCACTACAGATACCTGATGGATCACTTCAAATACCTGAGGGATCGTTAAAATTACCTGAAGTATCATTACAAATACCCCAGGGAACACTACAAATACCTGAAGGATCACTAAAAATACCTGAGGGGTCAAAACAATTACCTGAAGGGTCACTACAAATACCTGAAGGATCATTACAAATTCCTGAAGGATCACTACAAATACCTAAAGATTTAGAATCAATTGTAACAAATCCTCATAGACTTCCCCAACATACGCTTGAATTAGAACGACCCTTAGTAGAAATCGAACAGCCACCAAAACGTCCAGAATCTTTAGTAAGTCCTGATAGTGGAAATGTACTTTCTCCAGACGTCTCTGGATCGGTAAAGTATAGACCAGATACAGGAAGCGCTCAGACAATCGAAACATATATAGAACCATCCCCCGGTCATCATGAAGAATCAACTGATAATAATTTTTCTCCTATGAAACCTCAACATTTAGAAGTATATAACCAAGAACCCCAACCGTCTACACAAACCAATAATGCAGAAAATCTACCAGAAACAGCTGACCAAACGGGCCAAGTTACACCTGATAATTCCATTGACCTATCAATAGGAACAAAGCCAAATAAAAAAATTGTAGTAAAACCATCAACCGATAAAGGTAAACTCGTTATTACAGAAAATCAACCGAATTCGGCAGTTGTCGTCCCAAATGAAAATATACAAATTTCTAACGAGCCAAACGTTCAGGATTCAAACCCTCACAGTTTATCATATAATCTGTTGCCAATGAAACAATTCCATGATCTTATGCATAATATCCCAAACGATAATACAGATAAAGCAATACTATTCCCTCATGGATTCCAACCTCCGAAAAATATGATCTCTGATAAAATGACCTTTGACCAATGGCTTGTAGAGCAAATCAGAATCTTGCAGCTGCACAAACCTTTTATGTACTATTCAATAAATATAGAAGCTTTAAAACTTGTCATATTGCAGGCATTACAAAATAACGGGATAAGTGTATCCAGCACCGGAGTTTTAAAAGATTCCAATGGCAAAATTGTTCAAATAAGCAACCTTCAGCTACAACCGATATTGCTAGGCGATCCTGTAGAATATGAGAAACTGCTCGCATTAAACAAGTGCATTCTACCATACAACTTGCCATACTTGAAAGCAATGTTTGTAACACTAAGTTATCCACCCCGAATTTTAGGTATAATATCCTTAGGTGGAAATTATCATAAATGTAGTCATGGATTGTGCCCACATAAAACGAGATGCCAGTCCAACCATTGCGGACAATCAGGTGTAAGTCACACTCAGACAGTAATCGTACATTCTACTAAAAGTACCCCAGGTTATTCAGAGATAGTCGAAATACCAAGTTCTGACAGATATAACCCTAAACTAAATCATAAGTTGATCGGTAGTTTCAGTCGTCGTACAAATAATGATCTAGAAGAAAGTCATCAGCTAGTACCAGAATCAGCTCTGGAACCTTTACCGGATGACAGTATATCAAGACCAAATAAGGTAGAACTTAATTACGAAAATATACCTGTAGAAGATATTTCTTCTTCCGATGATAACAGAGTAGAAAATGGTGGAGATAACGATGATTTAGGAATTAGAATTATTGGTGGTCAACCAGCGACTGCAAGTGGTACGCCAATTACTAGTAAAGGCAGATCCGGATATAACGATTAAGACCTACGGCCTATTTTTACTGTTATAAGTACAAAGATAAGAAAAAAACATTAAAAATATCATACCCAATTTTTTTTTTATTCAGATAAAGTTTACATAATTTAACATTGAAAAAGGTGTGTATGTTTTGATATACGAATGTTTGTTACTATGTCACATAAAAACACCTGAACGAGTTTTGATGAAATTTGGCACAAACGTGATTTATATCCTTGATTAACACCGGCTACTTTTTATCTCGGAAAGATTCACAGGTCCTGCGGGATAATCATATTAATATTATAAATGTGAAAATTTGCATGATTCGATGTTTGTTACTCAATTACGCGAAAACGGTTGAGGGGGTTTCAATGAAATTTTGCACACAGATACTTTACGATCTGGATTAACATATAGACTTACTATATACTTTTTATTACAGAAATATTTAGAGTTCCTACGGGATAATGGTAAAAATATGTTTATGTTGGAAGTGCCTATATATTTTTATTTAGCAACAATTAAAGTATTTTGAGAGTTAAATGTATTTTGCACCCGTGTGGAACCAGGGCAAGACTAGTAATAAAATACATATACTGTTGTAAGCAACTGAATATTACTATATAGCGATATAATAAAATTTAAATGTTCTTTGTTAAATCTAAGTAGATATTTTAAATTACACCCGGGCGGCGGGTCGACCAATGACATTCTCATGATGAAAATTTGCAAAAATATTAATACATTATAAAAGTAAATTAAAATATAAAAAGTTAGTAAACATTTATTTATATTTGTTTCATTCTTTATTAGCACGCGAATATTTAAATAATCTCTCAAATGTAATATTATAAGAGCGCCATCTATCGAAACGTATATACTGCTCAATACT
>JAOPUB010033241.1:0-10917 GCA_027564055.1 Neptis clinioides
ACTGGCAACACATACTCACAAAATGTAAAATTTTATTTTGATACAAAATCGATATTCATTCACGCGTCAGGTATAATATCTATAGTACTGGATCACCTGATGGTAAGTGGCCACCGTCCCCCCATGGACACTGCACATATACATGACTTATACCAGAGACATGTCTGGGGAATGAAGAGAAGAATGCTAAGTCTGGAGGGACAGTGGCAATCGATAGGTCGTGATTTCAAATCCAAGTAAATGGACTAAGAACGTGGCCTACTCGTGACACAAGCATTCCAGCTTACTTGGAGGGGAGAACAATAATACTAATAATTTGTGGAAGTGGAAGTGTAAGCCCAGAGACCACCGAAACCAATCAACGGAATGGGAGGGGTAGGTCTAAGTCAAATTTGCATCCTGGTAGTGTTGGGCGTTCCTACTCACCCTTCTGGATGTAATGATGCACTACTACTTTGTGATGGAGATGATGATGTAGATGAGGTTATTTGATGAAAAAACTCTAGAGCGTATAATGCAGTCAGAGCTAACAAAAAAAGTAAAGTTAGCTGTCAACTGTCACAGTCACCGACTGACATACAGATAACAAACACACACACACACACTCACGTCAATTTCAAGTATTTTTTTAAAAATCAGATAGGAAAAATAGTTCTTTTTGTACGCTGTTGTTCTTATCAACTTTAATCAATCCAAAATCTTTGGATTACGGATTGAAAATAGATTTCAAATTTAATTTGTGTATTATGGATTATATTTTCAATCTACATACCCCTTGATCAAATTGATTAAATTATTTTTGTCTATTTGTTTAAATAAAAACTAATACATCTTTCGGTAGGCATATCCATGTTATAATCTACATATCTAGGAACAACATTGCAAAAAACTGGTATCACTATGACATTGGCATCTGTCAATTTGGTCTCTGAGATAAAAAAACGGAAATTAAAACCATACGTACGCATCAGACATTTCTCTCTTTACGGGACTGCATTTTTCCTTTGTAGGCAACTTGATTAGGGGGGGAGGACCTCCTGAAACAGAAACAAATATAAAGCGGCAGCCATTTTGAAAACAGTCCCTAGATGATAAGTAATATTTTCTTCAATTATTTTTCATTCATCTGCTGAACAAATTTTGATGAAATTCAGTACAGAGATACACAAGAACTTGACAGAATTTTTTTATATAAAGAATTTCAAAAAGAAGGTTAATGTATAGAGAGAGAGAGAGAGAGAGAGAGAGAGAAAGAGTTTATTGAAAACAGTTCATATATGATAAGTAATCTCCTCTCCCACTCTTTTTCAGTTAACAGCTGGACCGTTTTCGATGGAATTTTGTGAATAGGAAAAATGCTGTTTTTAAATACTGAATTTCCAAAAAAGGTTTCTTTTAACGTAACGAGATGGAATTTATTACAAACAGTCCCTAGATGATCTTTTTCATTCAACAGTTGGCCGTTATTGATGAAATTTTGTACAAAGATACGCTGGAAATTGACGGAAACGGAAATAAATACGAAAAATATTATTTTCCTGTTTATTCCCTCTGCCAGAATATATTCTATGAATAAACATTCCCTAGATGATAAGTAAATATTTAATCCTACTATATGTAATTATTTTAAAGAACAGATTTTGTTGAAATTTGGTTCAGAGATACATTAGAACATGGGAAATATCACCGACTACTTTTTATCCCCAAAAAAGGTTTGAAGGGATTGAAATAGGGGATGAAATTTTTCTTTGCGGTTTCTTCGCCATATTTCTTTGCTCTCTTCATTTTAAATGCGCTTTGGGAGTCATCCCCATTTTGAGTTTAATTCTAATTATCAACAAAGATGTAAAATCGATTTTTCTATTCTAAATAGATCTTGCTCCTAAAATCGATTATTATTCTTGTTTGATATGTAGAATAGAATTGAGTAAGCTTCAAAAATCGATTTCCAGTTTATTATTGAGGACAAAATTAACCTGGCTCTTAAAATCGATTTTCGAGTTGATATTTAGATGGCTCTTAAATCGATTTTGAGATTAATATTTAGAACAGAATTCAGTAGATTCTAAAAATCGTAGGGGATGATAATTTCTACGTTTAATTTCCATTCCTTTTTAGAAGATAAATTGTTTCATATATATCATCTCTTACATGAAGATTCAGCTCAGCAGCGTACACAGTAAAGAAATTCACACAAAACTTACCATTAACACTAAACTTCTCCTTACTAGCATCATCAGTCTCATCATCTTTAAATATCTCCAGTTCAGGCGTCTTCCTATCCGTAATGTCTTGAGTATTCTTGTGTGTATTCCTGTTTTCTTGTATATTCTTGTCCTGTGTATTCTTGTCTGGGGTATTCTTATTATCTACCTTTTCATGTTTATCTGTATGTTTATGTGTTTCTGGTCTTTTGTCGTGAGCTGCTGTTGTTGTTATTGCACCTGGAGGTTTAAATATGATTAGAAAATGTTTTTTTAGGCCAACCCAATGTTTTGGATCGACGCAAGTATTAGCTTGGTCTTACCAGTGGCACAATCAGGCGGTTCATCTTTATTATTCCACCGGATATCCGTTAACCCTTTGATACGGAGTTCTTCAGCTGTTTTCAAAAGACCAGCGAGTTGGGACTGAAAATGTTAATGATTTTTATTTTAGTAATCAAGAAAGTATAGAAGAACAAATAGAGAACTGAATAAAGAAAACAAAGAAAGAAAATAGCAAGGAAGGATAAAGGAAGAAAGAGATAAGAAAAGAAATAAATATGATTTATAAAAGTAAAGAAGCAGGATCGGATGGGATGGAAGAAAGAAAAAAGAAGGAAAAAAGAAAATCTTATTGTATAGAGATATCACATATACATATTTGTTAAAAAAAAGACGGATGGAGAGAAAACTATGAATAAACAATCAAGTCAAGAAGAAGAAAAGGAGTCAATTAACCATAACTTTTTTGATGTAAAGAAGGTTGAAGGAGAAGAAGGAGAGAAGATAGATAGAAAGTCTTTATTGCACACAAAATAAAACATGTAATTACAAGAAAAAAAAATAAAGGTATGCAAAGGCTGTCTTATTGCTACAACCAATCTCTAACAGACAACTCTTGGCAATTAAGGACTTCTAGAAGATGGAAGTAATGAAGAAGAGAAAGAAGATATAAATCAAGAATTCAGTAATGATGTTGAAGTGGTAGATAGAAATGAAGTTGTTGAAAAAAAGAAGGAAGAAAATGAAAGAGAAGTAGAAATAGAGAAAGTAAACATACATGATGAACATTCATCTCGCCAGTATACATATAGTCGAGCAGGGCCCTCAGATGCCGCGGCTCAGCGCCATCTATCACCAGGACGGGTTCACCCTGAGCCTCATGAGCACCGAGCAGCGCGCCCAGCAACTCTGAACATGCTGCTAACACCACCCTGGAAGAAGGATAAACATTATTTTTTAATGATGATGATGCTAATGAAGCAGAGAGGATATAGAAGAACTCATACATCCTGCACGCTTTTTGCGGTTTTTGCGCCATATTTGTTTGCTCTCTTCAGTTTCAATGCAATTTGGGAGCCATCCCCCATTTTGATAAACTCATTCTAATTATCAACGAAGATGTAAAATCGGCTCCATTTAATCCAATAGATTTCTAGTATGATAATTAGAATAGACCTTGTTTTAAAAATCGATTATTATTCTGGATCGATATTTAGAATAGAATTGAGTAGGGTTCAATAATCGATTTCTAGTTTAAGAATTAAATTCGATTCGATATTTATGTGGCTCCAAAATCGATTTTTAGATCAATATTTAGGGCGGAATTGACTAGATTCTTAAAATCGATTTTTGGATCGATATTTAGATCAGAATTGAGTGGGCTCCAAAAATCGATATTTAGAACTAAATTAATCTAGGTAAATTATAGGTCTTTACGTCTTTTAAGGCATACTCCTGAGCGGTATGGGACCCTCGTGATAATCCGGCTCGCACTTGACCAGATGTAAAAAGGCAAACGAACATGAGTATGTTTATCGATATATAACGTTATAAATTAATTATAAACTCGATACGAAATCGAACTGAAGAGAGAATGAGATAAAACAGATAAAATTATGTCTAATTTTAAATAATTGCTTTCGACATCCTGCTTTTATTTATTACATTTAGGAATCAGTTAACAAAAATCCAGTGTTGCCATGATGTATGAACAACATTGCTACTGTGATAAGGCGATAAAGCTTTTATTTCGTACATGAATACTTTGTGAATGGTGAGCAAAATAATATTTTGTTTTTATTGAATTTCATTCTGAATGAGTGAGAGAGAGAGAGAGAGAGATGTATAGATTGTGTTGTAAATAAGAGTAAGCGAGACAGTGTTATAAACTGTCGGTGAATACTTGGATTTATGAATTGTGACCAAAATATTTTGGTTTTTATTGTATTTTATTCTGGATGAGTGAGAGAGATAGATGTATAGATTGTGTTGTATATAGGAGTGAGCGAGACAGTGTTATAAACTCTCGTTAAACACTTTGATTTGAGAATTGTGAGCAAAACATTTTGTTTTTATTGTATTTTATTCTGAGTGAGTGAAAGAGAGAGATGTACTGATTGTGATGTATATAGGAATGAGTGAGACAGTGTTATAAACTCTCAGTAAATACTTTAATTTGTGAATTGTGAGCAAAATATTTTGTTTTTATTGTATTTTATTCTGAATGAGTGGGAGAGAGTAGTGTTTATAGGAGTAAGCGAGACAGTGTTACAATGGTTACCTTATAAAAAAACTTAATCTCAAAAAACTAAACTTAGGAAGACATTAATGGAGAAAGAGAAAAAGAAGCTACTGCTATTCTATTTCCCTCTCTTTCTCTATTTATCTATCTATCAGTATTAAAAGCCCGTGTATATATACAGAACCTATTACTAATTTTGCATTAGACTTTGCCGTTTCTACAAAAACATTTCCAACATTAGAAACCTGTCGGCTATTTCTGAATATATAAAAATTTACATATTTATTTTAGATTAGATTACAATCTTATCTGAGACTTATCTTCAATAGTTTTTTAATTAATTCAAATAAATTCGGGCAAAATATCAGTGTGCACTGATTAATGTTTGGACGTTACTTAAAAAACTGGATAAGAGAAAAAAAGGTGACGAGAGAGGTTTAGGAGGAATGAGAGTTCCGTACAATACAAACGCAGATCTAAACTTAGCTGAAAATTTTATTAGTTATCATAGATTATATCAGAAAGGTGAAGCTGGCCCTGAAACTGAAGCTCCGAATTCTGTGTCCAATGTAAATGAAAGAATTCTGACAAATAATGAATTTACTTTACCATACAACAACGTGTATGAAGTTAGAGAAAATACTAGAGAGACTGTGGGCCACCTGATGAATGTAACTATCACAGAGCGTGCGTGGGCATAACCATAACGCCAACTAGTGTACTGCCACAATCCTGGCACTGTCCCGAATGCAAGAAAAATGCAAAACGAGACAATTCCACCGAAACACCCGTAAGTGGCAGTGACTATGCTCAAAGCAACTATTTCTTGAACTCGCCTATCCGTCAAGACACTTTTTGCTCTGAGCTGGCTAAAATAAAGGAGGAGATATTGAGTGCAGTACGCAATGAGTCACAGAGTCTTCGTAGTGAATTGACAGACATGCGATATATGTTGTCAGAGTTTACTGAACGAATAAGTAGTTTAGAAGAACGAGTGAGCGCCTTGGAAGAGATCAACTCGCAACCGGCACCCGCTTCTGACACACAAAATGTCAATGACCTCATTAAACAATTAAAATCCGATATAAACGATCGGGATCAAGAACTGCTGGCGAACGACATCGAAATAACAAATCTGTCTGAACCGAGCGGCAAAAATCTCATCCACACAGTCCTTCTCATTGGCAAAAAAATAGGTGTATCTCTGGAAGCGCGCGATGTCGTATGCGCCGAGCGTGTGGGTGCGCGGCGTGAGAAAAGCGCGGGAGAGGAATCGAACGGCGGAGCGCGGGCGCGGCGCCTGGTGGTGCGCCTGGCGCGCCGGCAGCTGCGCGACGAGCTTCTGCGCGGCGCGCGCGTCCACCGCGGCACCACCTCCGCCGACCTGGACCTGCCAGGTCCTCCCAAGCGTTTCTACGTCAACGAGCGGCTGACGAGGCAAAACGGCAATTTATTTCGTCTCGCGCGCGAGGCTGGTACTCGTAGTGGATGGCGGTTTGTCTGGACGAAACGTGGACGAGTATATGCTAGGAACAAAAGCGATAGCCCCGTCTCCCCGATACGTTGCGAGGATGACATACAACGAGTTTTTGGTTCTGCATAACGTAACACTAATAATAAAAATAAATGATTTTATTTTATACGAAGTGTTCAAAATTTTCATATTAATTTTAAAAAATTTTAAAGTAATTTATAGTTTTAGTGTAATTTTTTCTTCTGGTATTACTACAGTTTTATATTTTAATTTTTTAATTATCTACTTCAACATCCTTTTCTATGTGTATGTGTCGTACAATATTTGGGTAACCAAAACACATTGTCTACTTTTATTTCATTTAATAATAAAAATAAATTATTTTGAATATAATAATAAGATTAATGTTTTTATTCTATTCATGATTACTATATTTTATTATGACATAAATACAGTATTATTATTAATATTTACTTATATATCTAGTATACATTTTAAAGTTTCAAATTATGTATGTTATATTTATTTTATACAGAGTAACAATTTTTCAAATAACAGTAACATAAATTATAGCTACTTAAAAATTAATAACGGGCAAAAATAACAAACACCTAAAAATTTGTCATTTTAATGCTGGCTCCCTTGGAACTAAGCACGAAGAGTTTATTACTGCTTTAGAACACCACCAGCCCGACCTCATAAGTATAAATGAAACCTGGCTGTCGGAAGGCGAGGAGGGGCGTGCGCCGAAGGTAGCGGGCTACCGGCTGCGGCACATACCGCGCTCGCCAGCAGCGGGCAGGAGCCGCGGCGGTGGCGTTGGGTTCTATGTGCGGCGCGGAGTCTCTGCGCGTACACTGCCGCACCCCTCCCCCGCTGACACATCAGTTGAGCAAATGTGGATCGTGATAAATATTAATTCGAAGCGACTTATCATCGGCACCGCGTACCGTCCACCTTGGCTTGACAGTAATATTTTCTTTGATGCTTTAACCGATACTATATCGTCACTGGGCCAGTATGATCATTTAGTGCTACTTGGTGATTTTAACATTGACTTTCTTATAACTAACCATTACCAATATAAAATCGCAAATACCTTCTTAAATACTCTTAAACTAACAAACTACATATCCGTTCCAACACATTATACATCACACAGTCAAACTCTTATTGATCTATTTTGTAGTGATATTGAAGTTAGTAATATATCAGTTAACTACATTCCTGATTTAGGAGCGCACGCGCTGCTGTGCGGTGATTTAAATATTAAAAAACCTAAAACTAAGCCTTGCTGTATACTCTATAGACCTATCAAAAATATAAGTTTACCCAATTTTGAGCATGATTTAGATCTTATAGACTGGCAAAAAATCCACAAATACAATGACGTTAATGTATTAGTAAATTCTTATAGTCTTGTACTTTTGCAACTTTTCGACAAACATGCACCTGTCAAAAACTTAGTAGTAAAAGAAAAATCTCAACCTTGGTTAACAAGTAACATTCGTTACATGATGCTTCTACGCAACAAAGCTGCAGCAGATCGCAAAAAATTTGATTCACATAAAAACCATGAACAATACATTTATTTAAAACATTTAGTAATTTCTAGTATTCATTATGAAAAATGTGCCTATTTTAATTTCTACATTAATCGTCATTTAAACAGCTCAACTTATTTATGGAAAAATTTAAAAACTAGTATTTTACCTAATTTTAACAAAGCTTCGGATCTGCCGGAATACTTCAAGGATCCCAATGAGATCAATAGACACTTTTTGAATATTCCTGGTCCCCTTCAAACCGATATGTCACACATAACATACTTTGAATTTCACCGATTTAATGACCTAAATTTTAAACTCTCTACAGTTTCAGAAAGTCAGGTAGGTAAGGCTATTCTAGACATAAAGTCAAACGCCATGGGATTTGATGAAATTACAAGAGATATGATTATACTTACTTTGCCACATTCCCTTAGTGTTATTACTAGACTTATTAATCTATCAATCTCTTCTTCTACTTTCCCTGAAGAATGGAAAACAGCTGTTGTCAAACCCATACCTAAGGTTAGTAATCCGGTTGAAGTGAAGCAGCTTCGTCCGATTAGTCTTTTGCCTTTTCTTTCAAAAGTGCTAGAAAAAATTGTATTCTTGCAAATGTCTAAATACTTAGAGGATAACAAGATAATTCCTTCCCTTCAATCAGGTTTCAGAAAAGGTCGTAGCACATCAACTGCCTTGATGAACTTAATTGATGATATTCTTTCAGATCAGGACTCAGGAATGGCCACAATACTGACTTTATTAGGCAAAGGGTAAGTCTGTCCCACATACGGCTCGACCGGAACATCTCAGAGACACTTTGCGGCCGAATTCGGATGCTGGTGGTCGCAAGCCTAACTTCGCAAATCACCAAAATTAGTAGATCGGAATATCATATGGAGGTATACTGAACTTGTTATTGATAAATGTCTAGATGTATTAAAATCTGGAAACTATTTAAGTACCACTTTTGCTTATATAACAAAAAAAAAATTTTATAAGAGAGTATGTCATTAGAAGCCTACATTTTCAATTGGTTCACTAACGACCGACTTAAAAACTGATTCACCTTGACGAAACGTAGAAGGTATGAGGTAAGCTTACTTTAAATTCTCATTTTAAAGAAAACGACCATTTCATGTAAATTCCACTAAAAATTGTGTGACGTAGTTTTAGTGAATAAATAGTTTTGTCGACTGTATCCATGGTTTATTTTGCCTTGGCACGGGGACGCGGAAATGGTTTTTGCTATTTACCTATATGTGCTAAAAAAAAAAACACTATGTTGGTAACTCTATACAATCCATAGAATACATTGACTATAGCTTTGACCGCCATCTTGTGAGGCTTTCCCTGTGGTCAACAGCGTAATCGATATTTTTAAATATAACAGATAGAATAGATTCTTTTCCAGGACACTATCCATCATTCGCTTGGACTCTGTTACTGCTGCTAGCTGGTGAAAGATATTATATCCGTCTGTGTATACCGTTTCTCGTTTATTAGAACAACGTTAGCAGACAATGTATTTTTTGTCGTTTAATATTTATAACGGCTAATATTTATTGCAGCAATGACCTACTTTAAGCACATAAAATAGTCCACGTGCATTCATAATGTAAGTGTATCGATTTCACGACACTGGTTAAAGTTACTCGCTTTTTACCCTATTTCTAAGTTTAAGTAAAAAGTTTACCCTGAGAGTAATGAAGCAAATTAAAAAGCATTAAAATATTTAGCTATTAAATTAATATATTACAAGAATAGTGATCACTAATTAGTAATTACGTATATTCGAATAGTGATTAATGTAGTAATGAGTAAAAAAAAAAAAAAAATTACTTACTTGACTTGTTTTTGGAATTTGTATTCAAAATAATGACGTATGCATATAAAAATAATTTATAGTATAGCATAATATTATCAAGGACGTATTTTTTTTATAAATAATTATTTCTTGATTGTAAATAACGAGTATTTAACAGTAGAGGCATTATCTTAAGGAACAAAGTATAACCTTAGTTTGCATAATCATTTCTATAATAAATAATAATATTTGTTTTGTTATTCTTTTTTAGCTTTCGAAAATAAATCTTAAAACAAAGATGAATATCAGAGACATAATATTTGAATTTTTCTTAAGTTCATACTGAGTAAGTGACAATTCCTTCGTCGTAAAATATTTCCGTTGTGACCTCATACTTCTATTTAAATATAATCCATAACATAGATATTAAACAGTGGGAAGGAACACTAACAACCGGCTGACCCACTTCATACGCAATACGCACGTCACCCTTATATAGGGGCACCATGGGGCCGACAGAAACCGTTATGGGAGACTTGTAAAGAAAGCAGCCTGTTATGGAGCGTACAGTAGTTGGTAGCAAAGATAAGTCGGTGGCCAGTGCGTATCGATATAATTGGTTATGACTAAAAGGTGTATACTGCGGCTCGATGCAACGAATGACTCATCTGGCGAATGCGTCGTGAGATCATTACAAGCTGGACATTGTCTATACTACGATATTATTAAGCTATTTTATTTTTTATTTTTATTTAAAAAATAGGCAAATAAAAAATTAATAGATTACACAAAACCAAAACTCCATAAACTTGGAACCTAAAAATTTGAATATAGTTTTTTTTACAAAGTAAGTTAGCAATTGAGCACACAGGAATAATTTTATGGAAACTTCTATTGTGCTATAAAAAAAGATAAAAAGAAATCCGTCATATTTGAATACATTATAATTTAACAGTCGTCATGATCGTATCTTAAACGATAGTTGTACAGAGCATCTAAATTAAACTAATACCAACCGCATCATTTGATCCTAATTTTATATTGCATAATAATTATCAATACATATAAATAAAATTAGAGTTACCGTTACAATATTTCTTTAATTCTCGTGTACTCTCCGTTTTTTTACGCCTAATCTCTGAAAAGGCGAGATTTAAACCTAACTTACACTGACACTGATGTTATAAGGAATAACTTAGGCTACTTTATTAATAAAAAACAAAGTTATGTTTCGCGAAAAATAATACACCTCAGCGAATCGAGGGCGGGTCGGCTAATCGATTCAAGACTATGAAAGTTGATAATATTTTTTTTACATTTACAAGACTTTCAATGTTTCATTGCTGCTTAGCATTTTTTTC